>JAWDGP010004681.1:240000-300000 GCA_033675545.1 Elysia crispata | reverse complement strand
TTGTTTACCTCGTTCGTGTCTCCAGAGGTTTTGCCATTATCATCAAACAGTTACTCGAAACAGTTGTCCTGTTGACCACTGCGGAATTCATTTTTTTTTTCTTTTGTTTGCTTTTTGTTTTAAACGTTTTTGTTGTTGCTTCTGCTGTTTTCTATTTTTTTAAAACCTATTTGCATATTTTTTACCAAAATGTATAAAGGATCCATAACCCAAGATTCAAATTTGTTCATGATGTCCTGTCCTCTGAATAAGTTAAAATGTTTAATCAATTCTTTAGAAACGTATGTGCACTTTAAAAGTAGAAAAGGCGAACTTTTTTTTATTTAAATGCTCACAGTATAAGGTTTTAACTATGATTACAAGAATCGCATACATACCGAAGCAGTCCGTTGTGTTAAAGCCATAAAGCTGTTACGTTTTGCCACCTTTTAGCGTGAGTGAAGCCCAGCTGCGGTCTCAGTCCACGGTCTAGAGGGTCGGTTCCACACAGAGATATATCTACCGATCTATCGCCAGAGAAGTCGTCCCCGATAATTCGTTACTTGGAACTTAGAAAATCGTGGTCAATATGTCTGATTGTACAAACATCGCAAAGGATAAGGCGCTGCCTGATACTTTTCGAGCGATTGGTGTAGACGTGGGCAGGAAATGGCTCTGGTTGTTTTTTTTAAATGTGGCGCTACGCAGGGTAAAATTTGGCCGTTAAAAGTATTGAAATAGTTATTTAAGCTAAAAACAAATTGGATTTTTTAAAATCAGCGCATCAAAATAAGCGGAATGGGTCGTGAGGACCGTGATTTGCTGCATGTTTAAATTTATTTTTAATTTACAGAACTATTCTCAATCCACTGCAGCAATATGTTCTTTTCCTGCACGCATTTAGTGTGGAGTTTGGAGGGAGGTTTTTATAGCCTAGTCTAGATCTAGAGCCATGGCTACGTGGTCAAAAGATGCTGTAGTAGACTTTATTGAATATTACCGGTCGTTTGAATATCTTTGGAAAATTAAATCCAAAGACTATAGCAACAAAATGAAACGGGACATGCGGTCGATTACGAGGACTCACAATTTAGTAGGCGTTCCATCAGGTCGCAAACAAAGATTCTGTAATTAAAGAGTTCAGCAATTTAAGAACAACGTTTAGAAAAGAGCTAAAGAAGGTTGAGGCGTCACGCAAATCATCTAGGTAGTCATCACAGTGAGACATCGTTGTCTCTCTAAAAACACAATGATAAACTTGGTTTATATAGCGTATGTATGACTAAGCCAACAAAGGAAAAGGCAGACAGTAGACGGCAGGCAGGTCTGGGCTTAAAAAAAAAAACACGAAGCGAATTCAAATCGAGAGACACATCGCCACGTGGAATTACTAGGACGCTGAGCGATTGGCACAATCTCGTCTAGAAGTTATCCATCGAGAAATTTGGAAACATATCGCTACATGCAATAGGCCCTTAAGACTTAGATAATTGTTTGGATTTGGTCTCTTACGTATCTAGTTACGATGCGTGCAGGGCCGAAACTTGGCTGACTTTACTGATTGCTTTCTCGCATCATCGGCCTTTCAGTTCATTGACCTAGGTGATAAGAGGATCCTTTTGCGCAGGCGTGTCCTTGACCTCTCCGCGAAGCATCCCAAGGTCCGCTTCTATGTAATTTCATTTCCGTTATGTTGGACTGTCTAGAAGAAGTAAGAAATTCTTGAGAACGTTGTTATTGCCTGATCACTTTTGGCCTCAGTTTTTATTTTCTTTTTTTCTCTATCCTACCTTTTATCAGTTGTGTCCTATTTTTCTGGTGAAGTGTTGACATTCAAAAAATACATCCAGTATTTTGGTTTTGTCAACACATGCTATAATTTTTTTAGAGTTCGAGGTTGGGTTTTTAGAGTCTTAGCTTCACTGCATATGTCGAAGCTTCATCTATAATTATGCCAGCCAAGAAAGAAACTAGACTTTTCTATCTTGGCTTATATTTCTCCGAATTTTATTTCGTACACTATGAAAATAGTGGAGTCATCAGCCTACTGAAGTGTATAATGGGTAATGATTAATATTACTGTCCTGGCAAATGCTTAAACCAAGCATTTCTTTGGTAACGATAAATGGCATTATAAGGAAAACGGCTTTATTCTTTTAAACTCCTCTGTCTAAAGCAGAAAAAGTCCGAATGTTTTCCAATTTTTTAACATTAGCTTGGCTATCAGCCAAAAAAAAAATTGAACCCAGGTCTTTAGATTGTTACCGAATGCAGTGTGAAGCAGGTCGATAATAGTGTGTTAAGAGCTATAGACCAATATCTTGGCTGTGGTTCAGTATATCTTACAGGAGCTATCTTATCAATTTTTCTAATGGTTGTAAAGATTTAATCAGAAAACCTGTTTGATTATTATGTATGGTGAGGGGGCGTACAAGTCTTCATTCTGAATTCAAGGACTTTTTCTATTCTTTCACACTCCGTTTTGGTGAGACTAACAAGAGAGGTCACTAATTACATTTTACTGTGGCAGCTTGTTCCCTTTATAAATGCGGCATCTTGATCCTTGCCTTTGAGAAGGATAGTAATTTCCGTTCCTGCTGGCTGTAATCTAGAGCGTCTTGAAAAGAAAGCCTTTTATGTCGGGCCAAAAGAATTTTTATTTATAGCTCACTGGCAAACAGTCGACACCATTCTTCGTGGTTTTCAATGCTTCCTTTCTATCTGTTAGATCCGCCTCTCAAATATGTCTCTGGGGGTTGTTTTTGTTTTTGTTAAAATGGCAATTTGGTATTATCTTCAAAACATGAGTGCTTTTTTCCTTTATCTCCTCGAGCCTCTTCTGTTAATGAGCCAGACCCATCAGTCAATATGTCTCCATCTCTCTCTCTCAGTCAATATGTCTCCATCTCTCTCTCTCTCTCTCTCTCTCTCTCTCTCTCTCTCTCTCTCTCTCTCTCTCTCTCTCAGTCAATATGTCTCCATCTCTCTCTCTCAGTCAATATGTCTCCATCTCTCTCTCTCTCTCTCTCTCTCTCTCTCTCTCTCTCTCTCTCTCTCTCTCTCTCTCTCTCTCTCTCTCTCTCTCTCTCTCTCTCTCTCTCTCTCAGTCAATATGTCTCCATCTCCTTTCCATAAATGGTTTGCAGATTTTTCTCGGCTACAGAGTGGTCTAGGCTTAAGAGAAGCTTGGATTCTGTTTTCGCTTTCTTCTATCCAATAAGGAGAGAAAGTAACTTATTTGATTTCCACGTGATTAGCTTCGGAACTCACTGATCTGCATGTAGCTGTTGCTTTGTTAAACCTGGCTAAACATCTGACTTGTTGATCTTCCCAGTAGCTTGTTTTTCTTTGCGACACGCACACTCTAGAAGTGTAATTAACCTGTTTTAAAAGAAATCCTGGTCTATGACTTCTTGTAGAATTGTCAGGTCATTCACCACTTACGAGTTATAAAATAAACAAGATCTGTCTGCAGGCACTTGATACCAGAAAGATACTTCTTTCTTTACATATCGAACTTATCCTCAGAGCTCTTTATCTCTGTTTATATGTATCACTCTTTCTATTTCTCTCTCTCTCTCTCTCTCTCTCTCTCTCTCTCTCTCTCTCTCTCTCTCTCTCTCTCTCTCTCTCTCTCTCTCTCTCTCTCTCTCTCTCTCTCTCTCTCTCTCTCTCTCTCTCTCTCTCTCTCTCTCTCTCTCTCTCTCTCTCTCTCTCTCTCTCTCTCTCTCTCTCTCTCTCTCTCTCTCTCTCTCAATTAATGATCATTTGGTGGTTTCATATAATTTATAGACCCATTTTTAATGCCATATTAATATAAAATTATTAGCGTAGAGGAGATCCTATCACTATTTTACGAAAAAAAAAAAAAAAAAAAAGAAAGGAAGGGGTTGTAAATGGATTGAAAAATTAGCATCTCGAAAGGTCGTTTTAAGATGTTTTTATCCAAGCATTAGTAGAGAATATTAACCAAGAGGTTTACTTTCAGCGGTATCAAGTTGGTGGCTTAAGTCAAACTTCTCACATTCTCATAATAAATATCTTCTCCTTTCTCCTACCTTGGAGTCGCTTCCTTTGTTCTCCTAATTACTTTCGTTTTTTTTTCTTTATTTCTCATGTTACTTCCTTTTCTTGCTTTCGTTTTATCTCTTTCCTGTGTGCGTCTATTTTGCTTTCTCCCTACATCACTTTACTTTACTCTATACCTTACCATCTCTCTTTTTTTCTCTCTCCCTCTCTCTCTCTCTGTCTCTGATTCTCTCTCTCTCTCTCTCTGTCTCTCTCTCTCCCTCCCTCTCTCTCTCCCTCTATCTCTTCATCTCTTTCTCTCTCTCCCTCTCTCTCTCTTTGTCTCTCCCTCTCTCTCTTCGTCTCTTTCTCTCTCTCTCTTTCCCTCTCTCTCTCTCTCTCTCTCTCTCTCTCTCTCTCTCTCTCTCTCTCTCTCTCTCTCTCTCTCTCTCTCTCTCTCTCTCTCTCTCTCTCTCTTTCCCCGTCAATTTAAATGTGCATCAATCCGTCTTTTTCTTTGTCCATCCTTTACCACTCTTACATTTCCTATATTAATCTTCCTCATTTTCATTCACTGATTCTCTATGTCTTTCTTTCTATCTTTCTTCCTTTCTCTCCTTCAATCGAAAAAGCTGAGGAAACAAAAAGAAACAGATAATAATAGAATTGTACATATAAGGGTTACACAAAACATTTTCTGATTAAATCTTCAGATTTCGTTGTTCAGATATGAAGTCGCCGATGCATTGGTCTCTCTGAAAGTCACAGATATAACCAGCAATTGAAGACCATACTATTAAGAAAACACATAAAAAATTATTTTCTTTAGTTTGTGAGTTTGTTAATAGAGGAAAAATCACAAACTTCGATCTGGATTGAGAACGCTAAATAGGTCGAAGGGAGTAAAAAGAGCCACATGAAAAGACTAATAGTATGGGCGGGGATCGAACCCACACCAACACTAAAGTATGGGCGGGGATCGAACCCACACCAACTCTAAAGTATGGGCGGGGATCGAAACCACACCAACACTAAAGTACGGGCGGGGATCGAAACCACACCAAGACTAATAGTATGGGCGGGGATCGAACCCACACCAAGACTAATAGTATGGGCGGGGATCGAACCCACACCAAGACTAATAGTATGGGCAGGGATCGAACCTACACCAAGACTAATAGTATAGACGAGGATCGAAACCACACCAAGACTAATAGTATCGGCGGGGATCGAACCCACACCAAGACTAATAGTATAGAGGAGGATCGAACCCACACCAAGATTAATAGTATGGGCAGGGATCGAACCTACACCTAGACTAATAGTATGGGCGGAGATCGAACCCACACCAAGACATAGTTTGGGCGGGGATCAAACCCACACCAAGACTAATAGTATTGGCGGGGATCAAACCCACACCAAGACTAATAGCATGGGCGGGGATCGAACCCACACCAAGGCTAATAGTATGGGCGGGGATCGAACCCACACCAAGACTAATAGTATGGGCGGGGATCGAACCCACACCAAGACTAATAGTATGGGTGGGGATCGAATCCACACCAAGACTAATAGTATGGGCGAGGATCGAATCCACACCTTTCTGACTGGCACCCATCGTCTTGCCGTTACTAGACCAGGTATGACAACGATAGAGCCATCCTCATCTCTTCCTGCTATTGTATTTAAAGTATTTTAGCACCAGAATCATTTCTGTGACAGACTTAGTATGCCAGGTATAGATCTAGTAACCTATTCAGACACACACTGCTAATAAACTCCAAGGCATGTACAGTTTGTGGTCACTTAGTAAACTGCCTTTATGGCCTTCAAAAGTATCGTTGAAAATTTTTTTTAGATAATTGGGTATAATTTGAAATGCACATGAATGATCAAGAGGGAAAATGTATGCAAAAGTTGAATGAAAGATTTTATTATTGCCTTAACTTTAAAATTTCGTACTTTTTCGTTTGAATTTTGATTTTTTTTTTTTGTGACGTAACATACCCCAAAACGGCATGGAAATGGTAAATCTAAAGACATATTCATCAGGAAAAGATAACAATATGAAACTATTTTCGCCACAACATTGTATGGCTACCAGGTGTTTCGCAGTCACACACCCATTTACCTGATGCAATATTTCTGCCATAGCTAGAGATGAATTTTTGGACTCTTGCGATGCCAAAGTTACTCAAGCACCTGACAATAAGGTGAACTTAATACCACAATTATAAATGACATTATTATCCTCATTAGGAACAGACATACTGAAATTGAAGTCTAAGCCCGAGTGAGTAATAACTGATATTGTTCGTAAGCTTACCTTAGAATAATGCATTACTACTAATTTTTTTTTCTTTCTTTTTCTCCTCTCTGTAAGATTATAAAAATGTAAAATACGGGTGATATCGCATGTCAAATGCACCGACTTTTATCTTTGAAAGCCTGAGGTGCCCGGCGAAACCAGGAACTGAAACGGTAGCTCAACAGTTATGTCTGACCGGGATTACAAAGAGCAATCTGAATCATTTCTTTCTGATAATCGCTGTAGGTGGGTGTAAAGAGAAAGATCTCTAGCCCATGTTTTGAGAGGAGGACAATTCAAAAAGCTCTGAAACTGCTTAGTAAGAATCACGTGACATGGACATGAGGTGCCCTCAATCTCAAATTTCTATCGACTTTTATTATTATTTGGTTTTTGTGCCTTTCTCTCTCTCTCTCTCTCTCTCTCTCTCTCTCTCTCTCTCTCTCTCTCTCTCTCTCTCTCTCTCTCTCTCTCTCTCTCTCTCTCTCTCTCTCTCTCTTTCTCTCTCTCTCCTCTTCTCTCCCTCTCTCTCTCTCCCTCTCCCTCTCTCTCTCTCTCTCTCTCTCTCTCTCTCTCTCTCTCTCTCTCTCTATCTATCTATCTATCTATCTATATATATATATATACACACACATGCATATGTATGTATGTGCATACTACATAGACATATATCAAAGGGAGAAAACAGTAAACGTTATTCTATAATATGTTTTAACATTACGATTATCGCCCTTCAATTTTTGCGACCTTATCAGCTACAGTCAGGGCCGATTTTCTCAAATCGATTGACTTTCCGGTGAAAGGCCAATTTACAGCATTTCCTGTGTATCTGGATTGCAATTTCCTGTGCGTTTTCTAGACCGTATGGTCAAATTACGAAACGCTATCGAAATCCTTGTTTGAAATTACAAAACCAGATTCAGCCGGTTTATAAGCTCAGCACCTCACAACTACTGACAGTAACCGGTAACCATGGTTTTGCTGCTCACCCTAAGGTTTTCTACAACACAAAAGATACCAAATAATGGAACGGAGCCTCCGGCTGTGCAAGGTTTCAGCTTCTTATCAAGTTTCAAGTTGAAGTCGAGCCGTAGGTGGACAAGTAAAGCCTTGGCATACGGGAAATAAATAGCATAGAAAGACCAACCACAGTCCTAGATCTAGCTCGAGACCGACAAAGAAGACGAAAGACGTGAAAACATAATAACAGATGGAATGAACAAGGATCGAACCTGCACCTCGATGCGGCACCCATCGCCTTGCCGATCTCGAGCTAGATCTAGGTTTGTGGTTGGTTTTTCTATACTATTTATTTCTTTATTTACAGTTACTTGCATCTTTAGATCCATAGGAAAGGAATAAAACTGGTGGGGGTAGATATAGTGCCTTTCCGTTTTAAAACATGGTTGATGTTACAACTTCCATATTAAATTGAGTGGGTTTTTTTGTTGTTTTGTTGTTGTTGTTGTTGTTGTTGTTGTTGTTGTTGTTGTTGTTGTTGTTGTTGTTGTTGTTGTTGTTATTGTTGTTGTTTTTATTTATTATTATTATTATTATTTTTTCATCCTCCAAAAAGAAAATAAAGTGCCTTTTTGTTTGGCAAGCTTGCTCTTGCCACTGAGAATCCCTACCAATGCCAAGATACGTTAGAGTGATACAACTATGGGGAATGATTTTTTATAAGGGCACCAATTTGGATTTTATCGATAAATAAACAAGTTTACCATAAAACTGTTGTAAACTTTCTTTACGATCTATGAGATTTTATGGAGAACTCTAGACTTCAAAATATTCTGAAGTTTTTCTTAGAAAAAAAAGTAAGGAATATACAGATTCTTTGCTTTATCCAAAATCTGGAAAATTGTTTCGTTAACACTTCTTTTCAAATTGAATTTTTTTGTTTATAGTTTCGGCTGAGTTGATACTATCAGTAAGAGCGGGCGGCTCCCTGAGCTCATCAAATGTCGTGAAGAAGAAGACTGGGTCGGGCCGATAAACCACGACTTCCACTTCATCATACGTGACGTGTTTGACTTGGACTCCCTCAGTTTTGACTCTGACATATGAATTGTATTATCATGCAAACTCCAGTGACCGTCAGCAAACCGTCAGGGATGCATATCCTTACTCATGTCATACTTGTAGAAAACACAAATTTTTTTTTTACAGTTGCCAATTTCTTCAGCATCCATCTCAACTGCAGCTTATACCGACTGCGTACGAAAGCCGGAGTCTATAAAGATCGGCATGTTAGAGTAGGCGATCTCTTTATTTATATGCCAGGACAACTATTGATTATTTCTGTCTCCGCTCTCTTCTCAGCAGGGTCCTACCTATCGCCAGTCCTGTTTCTTAATTATCCTTACTTAAGAACAAAAAAAAAACTCCTCGTAGATTTTCCCAGTGTCAGAGCGGAAAGCCATTAAACTGTTATTATAAACTCCGCCTGACACTGAGAGTAATGGAGAACTCAGCTTTCAGGAAGAGGACTTTCTGTGCGGACTGGTCTATAAAAACCTGGATATAATCATGAAGCATGCGTATACATGGCCAGTAATATTTACTCTCCCTCTCTATCTCTCTCCCTCTCTCTCTATCTTTCTCTTTCTTTCTCTTTCTCCCTCCCTCTCTCTCTTTCTCTCTTTCTCTCTCTGTCTCTCTCTTTCTCTCTCTCCCTCCCGCTTTCTCTCTTTCTCTTTCTCTCTCTGTCTCTATCTCTCTTTCTATTTTATTCTCTCTCTCTCTCTCTCTCTCTCTCTCTCTCTCTCTCTCTCTCTCTCTCTCTCTCTCTCTCTCTCTCTCTCTCTCTCTCTCTCTCTCTCTCTCTCTCTCTGCTTTAGCCATCCAGTATCTCTTTCCACATACGTTTTTTTTTTCCCTGTGTGAGCACAGAATCTAAATTTCTTGCTCAAGTATTAAAGAAAAGTCTTTGTACTTGGGTCTTAGGAGCAGTTGTCTTTATCTCTTGCGTGCGTTTTTTCGTCCTCATTGGTTATGTTCATCGGCTTCCTTCAATTTTTCATCATCATCATATTATTACTATTTTTACTACTACTGCTACTACTACTACTACTACTACTACTACTACTACTACTACTACTACTACTACTACTACTACTACTACTACTACTACTACTACTACTACTACTACTACTACTACTACTACTACTACTACTACTACTACTACTACCACTACCACTACCACTACCATTACCATTACCACCACTACTACTACTACTACTACTACTACTACTACTACTACTACTACTACTACTACTACTACTACTACTACTACTACTACTACTACTACTACTACTACTACTACTCCAGTGATAGCAGTAGTTATACTGTCATGAATATTCTTATTCTTATTTTCATCATTAGTTTTATTTTCCTGTCTTTCCCCTCGCTTATTTTTCCTCAGTTCCTGTTATTGTTCTTTCTACTGTCTGCAGCCTTTGACAACTCTGTGGCAAGATAATGTGACGTGTCAACGTGATTGGTTTTCATATTATCAAGCTCTTTATCGTCGCTTATCTAGTCCAGCTCCAGCTGAAAGGCAGCAGAGCGTTAGAGATATCACTTAGTTTAAATTAAATATTTCATTTATTCTGCGTCTTTTTTAAGCCCTTCAGTGAGATATCTACTAATGTAATATGATTGAAAGAAAATAAAGTCTATGCGCTTTTAACTTGTTTTCATTCTTTTTCCGTCTTTTGTATTTCACAATTTCTTTTTTTTATACTTCATGTCTTCATGTTCCTGTTATGGAATTGGAAATTGTGCCTCACTATTAACAAAATAAACAAAAGTCTTTATCTTTTTATATCTGACCAAAAAATTGCCCGAATTTTTTTTATCAAAGAAGTTCTGTCATCTACACTGCAAATGCAACGGATGCAACAAAATTACTTTTACTTTCGGTAATTTCTTCAAACGTTTTTATATATATATATAACGTGTGAATATTCGTTAATTCTCAAGGCCCACTATTGAAATTATCGGTTACTTTGCCAAGGTCTGTAATGTCGCAATGCAATGCACTAAGAAAAGAGCACTACGAACTGTTTTTTCTTTTTTTAATTACATAAGGGTTACGTTCATTTGTATGGAAACATCGAGCTCAAAGGATTTAACACGAACGTGGTGGATAACAGCTTCCTTTTGTGGCAGATTTCGCGAGAACTCAATTATAGGAAGAGATTAGATTCCCTTCTTTGTTAATTTTTTGTTTGTATGTTTGTTTGTTTTTTCTCTAGTTTTTACTCTCAGCCTAATTTTCGCCGTTGCTGAGTACTGTTTCTCTAAGATCTACAGCTATTTCTCTGAACGTAACTTGGTGAATGACTTCCATACTTTGGCAAAGTTCGTTAAAAATTAAATATCGAAGATGGACTGCATGTATCATTGCGAGGTAAACTATAATATTATAGAAACTAGTAGAAGCAGTTATAAAATTAAAAAAAAAATTATTGAACAGGTACCCAAGATTTTTGCTCTGCATTTGTTTCTAAGATTTATAGCTGCATTGTATTTTTTTCTCATTTTTTCATTGAGCGTTGCGACTTGTATAGTGGTAGTACCAACCGTCTCAGAGATTCCTACTGTTCAGTCTAGCTCGATAACAGAGGAATTTCGATCCCGTGTTGTTTAATTTAGTAATAGCTCTAATCATCTTGATGTTATGAGGTCTTCTGTTCTAGAAATAAAAAAAAACATGGACGTTCCATTCCATTTGCTTGATAAGTTGTAATGAACTGGACAGTTTTCATTTATTTAGATAAGATGGAACAAGATTTTTTTTTTCCTTTGAGTCGTATGAACATTTTGAGAGTCCGAAGTACCATAGAATGCTTGGCGGCTGTTATTTAAAAATATAGCAATTTTACAAAAAAAAAAATATATATATATAATTGCTTACATTTTCTTTGAGATATTATGTGTATCTTTGCTTTGGATGTCTCTCTTTGATAACACATAACACGAATTGGACAGTGATTGAATTTTCATAAATTTTGAAAATATATTTTTGCAAAGCTCCTCTGACTTTTTTTTTAATTTATCTGATACTGCTTTTAGTCTCGAAGCCACATTGCCCCCCACAAGTATGTTCAATTTTGACCTCTGTTTAGGTCTATGGCAATACACGTATGGATCAACTTGTCTGGTGAAGCTCTCCTTTGTGTTCTTGCCACTCACCCTACCCTCTTTACAATTTTTAAATTTTTTCCTCACTCCAAACTCCGAAGCAGATACAACATGTACATAAAGTCTCAAATAGATCAAGTTCAAGGGTTGATTGGATTGTCGTTAAGTATTGAACTGCTTAAAGATTCGCCGAATTTTCTCGGTTAATCCCACGTTAAAAAAAACCATAAATTTAGACATGATTAAAGAGTGTTCAGTAGTTCTAACTGCCGATAGAAGCATTCAGACCTAATACGGGATCTAAGCGCTCTAAGAAATGTCAAAGCAATTAGCGACTGAGCTGAACTAATCTCAGATTTGTTAACGGTAAACCGGTTCCGATTCCGGTGAGGCTGGGTTCAACCAGATTAGAGGTAGATTTACCCAAGTCTGAACAACCTTTAAAATTGGCTGTGACTGGCCAATCTGGCACACATTCACGGCTTTGCTTCTACAAATGCTAAAAATCTCAGTGAAGAGATTGAAAGACAATGAATGCATTTCAAGATGTATTTTAAAGCAATCGGTTCAGCAAAGGCTTTTATTTAAGCTGAAGACCTGCGTTTATCAATCGCGATGCAAACGATTTCCTCAGAGTTTCAAATCAAAGTTTGTGGGGTGAGGTGTACTTGTTTAAAATATAAAGATACCGTTAGAAACGACACAACCATCAACTCTTTACAGCAAGGTAGAAAGAGAGAGCTAGAGGAAGAGAAGAAGAAGAAGAAGAAGAAGAAGAAGAAGAAGAAGAAGAAGAAGAAGAAGAAGAAGAAGAAGAAGAAGAAGAAGAAGAAGAAGAAGAAGAAGAAGAAGAAGAAGAAGAAGAAGAAGAAGAAAAAGAAGAAGAAGAAGAAGAAGAAGAAGAAGAAGAAGAAGAAGAAGAAGAAGAAGAAGAAGAAGAAGAAGAAGAAGAAGAAGAAGAAGAAGAAGAAGAAGAAGAAGAAGAAGAAGAAGAAGAAGAAGAAGAAGAAGAAGAAGAAGAAGAAGAAGAAGAAGAAGAAGAAGAAGAAGAAGAAGAAGAAGAAGAAGAAGAAGAAGAAGAAGAAGAAGAAGAAGAAGAAGAAGAAGAAGAAGAAGAAGAAGAAGAAGAAGAAAAGGAAGAGAAAGAGGAAGAGGACGAAGAGGAGGAGGAGGAGGAAGAAGAGGAAGAAGGGGAAAAGGAAGAGGAAGAGGAAAAGGAAGAAGAAGAAGAAGAAGAAGAAGAAGAAGAAGAAGAAGAAGAAGAAGAAGAAGAAGAAGAAGAAGAAGAAGAAGAAGAAGAAGAAGAAGAAGAAGAAGAAGAAGAAGAAGAAGAAGAAGAAGAAGAAGAAGAAGAAGAAGAAGAAGAAGAAATACATCCTAAGATGAAATACTTTTGACATGAGATGAAATTATGTGTTTTTTATATTCGCTGTGGTATATTAATAAAACAAAACGGTAGATGCATGAATAATGTGACAAAGTATACAAATATAAACAGACGTTTTAAGCACAAAGTTGGACATCTCAAATTTTACTCGGGAGGCTCAAGTGGACCTGATTCCTAAGTGATACTTTTTTTAATTTCCTCACCTCCAAGCACCTCCTTCCCCCACCCTCTCTTTATCTTTGTCAATCTCTCTTGCTTTCTCTCTCTCTCTCTCTCTCTCTCTCTCTCTCTCTCTCTCTCTCTCTCTCTCTCTCTCTCTCTCTCTCTCTCTCTTTTTTTTTTCTTTCTTTCATTCTCTTTCTCTCTATCTCTCTTTCTTCCAAAAATCTTCTTCTCACCTTACTAGATAAAAAATCCATTATTTTGACATTTGCGGTCTGTATGATTTAATTGGCCATTTTACTCGTTATTTCAGCAGAGTGGGGTGGTGGCATTTTAGGGCAATTTGGTTTCAAACGTTATTCGCCTAATCTTAGCCTATTGAATCCTCTGTCAGGAGAGGTAAGTCGTGCGGCAAATCTTAAGTCTGTGAAAGTTTGACTATGTTGACTCTATGTCCTCCACTTGGACACACTTAAAGGACAAGTAAGAGCAGCTGTGCTCCAGCACAGTTGTAAGAGTTTTAAAGACGGAACCTTCACCAGGAGGAGAAATAAGGTATGCAAAGACATGTGTAAGTAGTTAATAAATGGTGCTGAGAACTACATTAGGCCTTTTCCCCACCCAATGGTTTGTTGCTGTTCTTCGATTCTGTTACGATATTGACACCTCTGCAAAACAGAGACAATTTTTATCGTAAAGCTCAGCCGCCATTTCTCATCGCTTTTGAATTTTCTTTGTTTGGTCACAACGATACGGACTTGTTTTTCAAATAATATTTTCTTTGTTTGGTCACAACGCTACGGACTTGTTTTTCAAATAATATTTTCTTTGTTTGGTCACAACGCTACGGACTTGTTTTTCAAATAATATTTTCTTTGTTTGGTCACAACGCTACGGACTTGTTTTTCAAATAATATTTTCTTTGTTTGGTCACAACGCTACGGACTTGTTTTTCAAATAATATTTTCTTTGTTTGGTCACAACGCTACGGACTTGTTTTTCAAATAATATTTTCTTTGTTTGGTCACAACGATACGGACTTGTTTTTCAAATAATATTTCCCAATTTTGTTTCCACTTTCAACTTATTCGTACAGAGCCACGAATTTTTGTTAGAGGAAGGACTTTTGTGGCACTCCAGGGAGTTCAGTCGGTGGAGCGTTTTGGACTAACAATCCGAAGACTTGGGTTTCTTCTCCCGACATGTTCATCTAATGGTAGATTTGGATCCTGGTTAACTGGGCTTACCCTTGGCTTGACGAAAGCCAATACCTCTAAGTAACATTGTTCGAAAAAAAAAATAGAAACGTGAAATTAACTAACGAACCTACTTGTTTTGCCTAATCGTTTTTATCCTAAATTTACGGAAACACAAGATTTCTTTTCCATCTTGGAGAACAAAGGCGACGGATTTTTGTCTATCGTCATTGCCCTTTTCGCTTGCGTCTTTACGCTCCCAAATATAAATTGTTTTTCTAACACAATAAACACTTTAGGTTGCTTTATTATGTCAAAATCAGGTGTTCGTGATTTTCCAGTTTAACACCATGACTGGTTTTTATTAAGACTGACATTCTGTTTATGCTATGCCATGGTTTATAGGTTTCTGGGTGTACAAGAGATAAGCGTGTCAGCCACATCACGTTTTGCCGATCGCGTGGTTGATAAATCGGGTCTTGTTGCTCTAGACTGCTCCGCGATATTGTAAACAACCAGACAGATCGACCTGGGTTGGTTTGGAGCGCACGATAGTTCAGTCGGTAGAGCGTTCACTTAACAAGAGTGACCTCAGATTCGAACCCTGGCTGGATAATCTAGCTACTTGAACTCCTCCTATCCTTGACTTAACTGTAATGGATTTTCCAGAATACTTAGGCGGCGTAAAAAAAATAACTAAATAATAAATTCGGCTTGAAGAATCATTTCCCCGCCACGGTGTGTAGCGAGCCAAGATATCTACAGCGGACGGTTTATCCAGGGCTCACTGCCGCCGTGTTCTTAGTCCACGACCTAACGACTGGATGAGATACGGAGGATAGAAGAGAGCAGTCTGTGGAACCGATCTTCTCAGATTGTTTTAAGAAGGTTTGTGTGGATCGGAATCGGGAACGGAAAGAGAGAGAGAGAGAGAGAGAGAGAGAGAGAGAGAGAGAGAGAGAGAGAGAGAGAGAGACAGATCAGAGACAGAGACAGACAGACAGACAGAGACAGAGAGACAGAGATACCGCAAGGGTTACATACAGAAATAGATAAAGAAAGAGAGAAAGGGAGTGACAGAAAGGGTGAGATAACGAGGGAGGAGATTGACAGACAGACAGATAGATGGATAGCTAGACATGAATCACAGCAAGAATAGTAACTAAGTCGGTCTAATTATGCTATCTTTCAATTACGTCTTACAGGTCAACGTAACTGTTTCTCTCGCCCCACTTAATTTCTCCAGAACTGCCCTCAAACATCGCTTCTTGAAAAGAATTCAATCTACGTAAATAATTCCTTCTCATATTTCGGCCGATCTGAAAAAAAATTACCATCTTTTCTTAAACATGTGGTAGTTTACCGTATCTAACCAAAACAAGATGTACACGAGTTTTCAACACAAACAGGTCCTTCATGTGGTTATATTTACCAAAATTGATAAATTAGGGCAAGCAGCTAGGTCCTGTGGTCAGGCCATCGCTTCCACTGACCCACAGCACTGCTGATCGCTAATCCAGGTCCATGCGTGTGGCATGTCGAATTGTCTCTGTATCAGGGGAGCTAATCTAGCTGCTGACAGGTGTCAATGAGCAGAAGTGGGAGACCCAAGTCTGCTAGACAAACAGCAGTCAGGATCTGTGTGAAGAGAAACTTTCCTTTCATCTGAATATGTTTTTGTTGCATGAGATAACGGAGATACGGCACAACTCTTGCCCTGCTTGCTCACCTCTTTCTTCAATAATTAAACATTGCGCTAAAAAAATGTGATCGTTTTATAAGATTTGCAATAGCTTCTAAGGTGAGTAAATTTGTTTTGAAAGTCTGAACTCTACTTATGGATCAAATGTTTTTTTTTTCTAAAACTGTTTCCTAATGTCAAAAAAACCCAATCATTTTTAGCTCTTTTACGCAACAAGCATGCGTTCTCTTGATGACGTTAAAATGTGTTAAACTAGAACGGATCTTAAAGGAGTTTTTACCACATTCGCACATAAAAAAGTGTTAGAAATGGGGATGTACTAAGCCAAGCAATACATAGGTCTCGTGCGTCAATCCTTGGTCTTACAAAAATTAACATTAAATCTTTCCAACAAGCTCAGTACTGGCTAAGTTAAGAACAAAGTCACGCGCACGATGTGCGAATGACACTTTATGGCTAAGTTAAGACAGTTTCTAAACGAGCAGGATAGAAACTGATTCTGGGTACGAACATTGTTCTAATGAATCCGACAGGAAGTTTTGTAAGCTGGTCATTATGATCAGCAGCAGTATCAAACGAAATTTTATAAACATAAGGAAAAAATTTTATATCAGATAAATCTGATAGGGAAAAATGATATATCTAGTTAAAAAAAAAGATTGCTGAAATTTAAGCAAAAGCCCATAATCTAATTATCTTCTACTATCGTCATTAATAATGCGGAAATATTTTGAAATATGATGAGAGATATATCATACGGGGCCACTGAAAAAGATGGTAACAGTTATAGTTTTGGTAACTAATTTTTCTCTATAATCATTTTATGATCGAATTTAAAGAACAAAATAGGGTGCAAAAACAGCAACAACACTCATAATGATAATAATAATGATAATAATAATAATAATAATAATAATAATAATAATAATAATAATAATAATAATAATAATAATAATAATAATAATAATAATAATAATAATAATAATAATAATAATAATAATAATAATAATAATAATAATAATAATAATAATAATAATAATAATAATAATAATCATCATAATAATAACAAAAATCATACACATCATAATAATAATAATAATAATAATAATAATAATAATAATAATAATAATAATAATAATAATAATAATAATAATAATAATAATAATAATAATAATAATAATAATAATAATAATAATAATAATAATAATAATAATAATAATAATAATATAACAACACTAGCAACAACAACAACAACAAAAATAGTAAAAGTAAAAGTAGTAGTAGAAATAGCAGCAGCAGCAGCAGCAGCAGCAGCAGTAGTAGTAGTAGTAGTAGTAGTAGTAGTAGTAGTAGTAGTAGTAGTAGTAGTAGTAGTAGTAGTAGTAGTAGTAGTAGTAGTAGTAGTAGTAGTAGTAGTAGTAGTAGTAGTAGTTGTAGTAGTAATCTGTAAGCATAACAATGCTGTTAATATTGTTTTGCCTCAAAGCTTTTTCTTGTCTCGACTTACTTACTCATTATGTATACAATATGTGTGGTATCGACAAATATTTTAGTAATGTTGTAGTAAATGTTACTTTCAGCATTTATTGATGATGCGGGTTAAATTCTCAAAGCAGGAAACAAAGAATTGAAAAACTGTCAACACAACTATAGTCATTGTTCGATAGAACTTTATTAAGCACAATGGTTACAAGGTTTTTGTCCTGATCTGTATTGTTTGCCGTCAAGAAAAAAAGGGGAGTTAAAAGGTTTCTTTTTATGTAACAGCTTTCCTGCTAATATTATAATCAGCTTCCTTTCAGGTATATCAAAATAATCTTCAATGTTGTTATATGCGTCCTTAGGTTTTTTTTTTTTTTTTTTGTTTCTTAAATTTCTCACGATAGAGCTTTCTGCATCTAACTATGGCTGTGAACAGGAATTCTTTATGAATCCCATAATTTTCTGAGAGATGACATTGGAGCGGTCCTTTGTGTTTCTCCACAATTCTCAAGCTGCTAGTGCTAAACTTAAACCATGAGTGCTGATCGATAGTAACAGGGGTATCGGAATCTTTCTAATCTCCAGGCTAATCCAATCTGCTGTATGGGGACCAGCTTAACGCCAGATCTACTACACTCTCCACACTGGCTGCACTGTGGTCGTCGCGAGATCGCGTGGAGAAATCACGGTCGGTTAGAGTAGAGCCACACCTTGTGCACTCTGCCGGGCCTTACGGTACGATGTACAGAAAGATATAACAATTACTTAAAAATGCTTTTAATAATAATAATAATAATAATAATAATAATAATAATAATAATAATAATAATAATAATAATAATAATAATAATAATAATAATAATAATAATAACAACAACAACAACAACAACAATAATAATAATAATAATAATAATAATAATAATAATAATAATAATAATAATAATAATAATAATAATAATAATAATAATAATAATATTAATATTATACAGACGATCTTACCTTAAATTCTCTGCATATTACTCTTGGATACCCGTTATATATTTTTTTCTGTTGTTTTGATCACTAACGAATAATAAAAAAGTGAATATTTAGATCATTCTCATGAAATTTACATGCGTGGAAACGGCCAAATAAAAAAGATAGTTGTGGGCATTTAAGGCATTTAAGGAATATTAATATTTTTTTTTATATTGTTCCGAGTATGAACAAATTGGAGATTGCAATCTTCCTCCTCTTCAAATCGTATTAATCGTTATCTATCTGGCTTTCTCCCTTAAACTTTGTCTCTAGTCCTTTCACCTCTTATTCTTTGTCTCTTTTTCATTGTCGCATAACTTCTTATCTTAACTTGTGTCTCTCTAACCCTCTCTCTCTCTCTCTCTTTTTATCTCTCTCTCTCTCTTTCTCTTTTTCTCTCTCTCTCTCTCTTCTCTCTCTCTTTCTTATAGAACTCAAACACTCCTATCACAAACTAAATATCAAAATATTCAAATATTTCGACGAAAAAATGAAGATGTACAAAAACAAAGACTGCACAGGCAAATTAAAGATGACACAATAGATGCGATATATAAAAAAAAAACAGCTACTAAGATCTGATATATAAAAGATGACTCCCTAGATCAGATACGCAAAAGATGACATCCTAAGTCTGATGCATAAAAGATGACTCCCTAGATGTGATATACAAAAGATGAGTCCCTAGGACTCCCTAGATCTTAAATATAAAAGATGACTCCATTGATCTGATAAATAAAAGATGACTCCCTAGATGTGATATATAAACAATGACTTCCTAGAGTGTGATGTATAAAAGATGATTCTCTAGATCTGATATATATATATATATATATATATATATATATATATATATATATATATATATATATATATATACGAGATGGCTCGCTGGATCTGATATATAAAAGATGACTCCCAAGATCTGATATATAAAAGATGACTCCCTAGCTATGATATATAAAAGATGACTCATTTAGACAGAATCCATACAGTTTGAGATCCCTCTGAAGGTGCTTTGAGAATGAACAACTAATATTTACATGAGATACAGGTGGTGCTGCAGAATGCCCTGAAATAAGGTTCAATATAGAGGGTTTGAAAAGATCAACTAGAAAAGAAGGCAAATTAATGTGAAATGCAGAGTAAATGTTTTTTCCACCATTTTCTTTCTGAATCACCATAAAATAAATTTACTACATTATAATGGGAAACATAAAGAATCCTTATTTCGTAGAAGTATGAATCAGGACAACTCGACTAAGCATGAGGTCTCAGTTTTTAAAAGCAACATCCAACACATAGAAGAGACATAAAGCACAATGATACTAGTTAGCATCAGGCCGCTCGATCCGATGATATGAACATTGATGGAAAATACTGCCTCATTAGCACCGGAACTCACTGAGTTTACAGCCGCTCCAGGCGTCCATGGCATGGAGCGTGGGCGCCGGTGTCAGGGCTGGACAAGGGACATTTTCAACTGACCGTAGGAGAAAAAGTCTTAGTAATATTAGTTTAGAACGACATGACCCTTTTAGGAAAAATACGGGCAGAACTCGTGATTTCTTAATACTTTAGTAATTATCTTCATTTTTTATCAATCGAATCTTTCCTGTGACGTTCGTGAAGGCCTATAGCGACGTTGTTGTTTCTGTCCCTGTTTTTTTTTTCCTAGACGGGCACAGAATCTAATGTTATTGATGTTCATTTGCTTCTTGACAAAGTTTTTAAAAGAATTCCTTTGTGGAATGAAAAAAGAAAAACGCAATGCAAAAACAAAGGCGGCTGGCATAATTTGGAGTGAAGTTGCAAGCGTTAATGGGAATTTAAGGTAAACTTGAAACAAACATCTTTTTTGTTTTGTTTTAGGGTTGTTTGATCCATATTTTTTTGTGTCTTGTTCTTCCACATCGTCATCATGTCTCGCCCAAACAATACAGAAAAGTTTTTGATGTGATTTGAATGTGTTGGATAAATCTGACGAGGTGACTTTGTGCCAAACGAATAGAGGGATAATGAAATTTAACGAAATGTTGAAATGAATGTCAACCCAGTATGCTGACAAGGATAGGGTAGGGTCGAAAAAAGTATCGTATGCACAGAAGACAATAAATTTCCTAAATAATTATATGTAATTGTTTTTGTTTTTGTTTTTGTTTTTTTGTTTTTTCTTAAATACCCATTTCGAGATTTTTCAGTTTATCCTTCAATCGCACTGTCCTCTTTCCTCTTTTTTTTTCCTTTTCACCGCTCTTCTTTTCATTTGCTGCCGTCCTGCTTTACCGCTGCACCCACCTCATACATGCACACACACACAAGGACACACCTTTCTGTCTGTCTGTTTGTCTCTGACTCTGTCTCTCTCTCTCTCTCTCTCTCTCTCTCTCTCTCTCTCTCTCTCTCTCTCTCTCTCTCTCTCTCTCTCTCTCTCTCTCCCTCTCTCTCTCTTTCTTCGCCCTCTTTCTCTTTCTCCCCTCTCGCTCTATATATATATATATATCTCACACTATCTTTTTCTCTCCCTTTCTCTCAATTTCCTTTTCATATCTGCTTCTATAGTTCTCTTTCTCTTTCCACCCAACTCTCCCTCACTTTGTCTTACTCTGTCATGCATCCTAATTTTAAAATCCATTGCAATAGCAAAAAAAAATCAAACTCATTCCAGAATAAGGTTTTTAATCTAACCGTATCGCACGTTTGTGTTAAGACGTCAAACCTTGGAGAGTTAAGTATAAATATTCTAGGTGATCAATTTGTCTAATTTTGTATCGACTAGATGAAACTTGGTCATATTAGTACCATTTCCAAAAGGCACAATTTTCACCGGGTAAGATCCATATGTCGCTAAAATCAATATTGAGTATTCTGTATAATAGTTGGATACTCATCAGCAGATGAAAACGGAAAATCCAAGATGCCTTATATAACTTCAAGTCTAATATCTGCGGTAAATTGCGAAACATTGGCTGTTAATCTACCGATAATTCTGCAAGGTGAAAATTGATTTGCTAAGTTATGTCTGCTTCATTAAACTCCCAGATAGGTCTGACAGGCGCGTTAGAGGAGAAGGAAGTAACAGTAGGATTATGTAAAACTAACAAATGTAATGCTTTCTGTAAGTGTCTATGAATGCCTATAATTGTTTTTCGTGGTTCGTCCAGGCCTATCCCTAATTCTTCAGTTAATATCGACTGGGTTTATGGACAATTACACAAGACCTTGAAGTAGAGACATAATATAAAATGATGTAAGGTTGTAACATACTTGAAAATTATCACTCAGCACACTGGGTGGGTCAAAACTCGTAAAGAGCAGTGTGAGGGATTTAGGGTAAAATAATATCTTACATGTTTCAGGACATTCACGACTACTTAGCAATCTTAAAATTTACAACTGTTTATCTTATATCATATCGGATGCAAGTGCAACTCTACTCTAAAATACTTTGTCAGCTGTAGCTGGCGTTTTGCAGATCAGTTATAAATAAAAGTCCGGTATGTGATCATGTCTTTGTTTTTTATTTTTTGTCTTTCCATCAATTCATCTCTTTGCCAATTTATTAAGAATCAAAATTATTAAGAATCAAAAGTCTATTGTTATAAATCACGACGCAAGATTTGAGCTAAAATGCTGCAAGTTGGCCATAGTTTTTCGTGACCGATAGAATTAATCTTACTAGAGACACAGGCAATGCTTTGGGTGTTCTGGGTGTCTTTCAATATTAGCAGGCTGGTTAGCAGAGACTTAATACAGCTGAAGTACACACGGCTTGCGGCCTGAGATCGGGGCATATTTCTCTGACATTGATATACAGTGGCTACTGATAAAGAGGCGGTACACTCAGGGTGTTGCATTCCACCACCAGAGAACGCTGTCTGCTCAAGTGTTTTCCTCTTGGAGAAATGATGTGAGCGCGAAACACGAAAAAGGGAGGGGAGGATAGAGTGAGAGAGATAAATATATATATATATATATATATAGAGAGAGAGAGAGAGATAGGGGGTTCATAATTGGTCCTCATTGTTAACTGTTGAATAAAAGGGACTTAGAGAGAGAGACCGATAGATTCACAGAGAGAGGAGGGAGAAAGAACCTTAAAAAAAGAGGGTGGCGTCTGTGTGGGTGAGGCAGAGGGTGCAGAAGGAGGAACTACAGAGTAAGCCACAGAAAGAGAGAGAGAGAGAGAGAGAGAGAGAGAGAGAGAGAGAGAGAGAGAGAGAGAGAGAGAGAGAGAGAGAGAGAGAGAGAGAGAGAGAGAGAGAGAGAGAGAGAGAGAGAGAGTGACAAAAGGACACATTATTGAAATATGAACTCGCACATAGAATTTTACATGGTAGAACAGTACATACAAGAACCGAAGCATACCAAACATGGCTGTATTCTAGTCGAGTGTTGAGGATAATATTTGCTTATTCCCTGCTTCAAACTCAAAAATCTCTTTTATTTTCTCATTTCAGACACATCCTTACAAGTTTCACAGAGGAAACGTTTAGTAGGAAATAGCAGAGCGTGTTCATTGTTCTCGTAATCTTTACAAGAAAGCGATCGGTGCAACAAAGGGACTTAATCGACTCTCGGTAACAAGGGCACAGCACCAGTGACTGCAGAGCCGGGATTTCTGTGAGGGGTCTGATATTATGTGGCGCACAGCCGTACCGTGGGATTAAATTGAATTTTTTAAATCAGATTTATCAGGCCCTGGCAGAATGAGTGCCGAACATATCGGGAGTGAGGTGCGGGAGGAGGCAGGAGGGGAGAAGAAAGGAGGAAGTACCTCCTCCTCCTCCGATAAGGTTCAGAGTTCGAGAAACAGAGAGGACCTAAGTAGTGCCAAGTCTATTCTTCCTCCGTTACGGGAGACCTCCAGAGCTCGGCAAGGGACGCTTCTCAATGGCGGAAACTCCCTGTCGCTCAGGGAGGGGAGTGAAGGTGGAGGTGGTGGAGGGGGAGACGCTGTTCAGGTCTCCACCACACGAGAGAACACCAAGACAGAGGTTCAGAGCCTGGGCTTGGGGAGGAAGACAGCCACCCTGTACCTGAGTCGCACCCACACGATGATGAAGGGGAGGTCATCATCTCAAGCAGTGCAAAAAGTAAGATAACTCTGGATCAAAATGTTCGTTCCCTTTGTTTAGTGGTGTGCAGACTTAGTTAATAAACCATTAATCTTCATTATCTTCATGCTGCTTCTGATGGCTGCGGTTCTATTCAGCTTGACATGTTTCTGATCAAGGAAACCAATTGCGCTAGATTCGCATACGCCATTCGGCTTAAATCCGCTAGGTGCTAAAAATCAATGCTATTTATTTCCTTTTTTGTGATCATCATTGTATATTGCGTTGGTTTGTATTTTCATATCCCCTCTTTATCGGAAAAAGCAATCTTTTATTTTCCCTGAGTAAATTTTCCACTTGATCATAGAGCTAGTCAATTTTCATATTAGCCACAATTTTTTTAGTACAATTTCCAACCTTTCATCATAAAGCCGGATGCGATACAGACCGAAAACCATAACCAGTTCCTCCAGCGAAATTAAAAAAAAAGGGAAAGAAAAGCATTTTGATATTTTTCCCTTTCATTTCGAAACTTCAGAAAAAAAAAGTGAGATTCGGATAGCAACGTTGGTCGAAATTTCCCGATGTGGCACTCATTCTGAATAACGATTCTATTGAATGGCTACTATGGTAAAACTGAGAGAGAAACCAGCCGACTTCCTGTATGAGATGGAGATGGCGATGACATGTACCAAACTGCTTTGCGCTAAAAGGAAACGTTCAATCAAGTCAAAATTGTATAGGCTGCCCTACTTCAGACTTGAATAATTTTAGTTAATCTGCATCGGAAGAAGAAAAAAATTGAGATTTTTATGCCGTTGTTATCAATCTTCTCCTTTTCAAAACAGTAAACTTTCGAGTGAGAAAAGTTTGGTTTGCACAATTATGATCTGGACTTGTAGTACGGGAAAACAGCTCATTCTGGCTTTCTTTTCCTATTCTATTGTTAAATTCTTCTAAACACTTGTGATAATGAATAATGCTATGATTTCAAACTAAAATTGTTTACACATGCGCTTTCTTGCATTAGAGCTTATTTTAGTCGTACCAACAAGAATAAGAGCGTTCTATCGGATATATCTATAGATCGGGGTTTTACAAGATTAGCAAGCTACTCTTATCCATAGACGGGAGAAATGGAAAATCTTTTACTTTTTAGCATGTTTCCGAAGTTATGTTTTTTTATGCCTCAGAGTTGTATTAACTTTAGACCAATCTAGGTTATCCTTGAATATAATATTGTGCATTGTGGTGTGAGTGACTTTTGCATTTTTTTCTTTTTTTTTTAATTTTGCTAGTTGTACACAGTAGTTTAAAATAATTATTCAAAGAGAATCCCCAAACATATCTAACGCCATAATATTTTCTTCTTCTTTCTTTGATACATGTTTCATCAACGGTTCATTTTTTTAAAATTAGATTCTGTTTTCGTCTTTTACATAAGTCAATTTCTCTTGTACCCAATCTTTTTTTTATTATTATATAATCCTCATAAATATTTAATAATTATATCATTGATCTTTCAAAAGGCTAGTGCTTGTGATCTTATACATGACGCATTTGCTACGCTTTACTCTGTTAAATTCATTTTTATTACTTTTCAAGAATGGAGGAGAGAGAGCTTGGATGAGGGTCTTTCTTCTTTCTTTTAACTTTGAAAGGATGATAAGCTGCTTAAATTGTCGTGATTATGCAACACTCCTTCCACCCACAAATCCAAAATTTTACAGGAGAACGAAAAAAATGCACCATTTTTGTTTAAATCGTCCGATCCAGACAAAATTTAAAATTTAGACATTTAATCATACCAGAAACGTGCTGGTATTACTTAAGGTTGTCTTTTACCAACGCTAAAGCCAGAATGTGTTGTACAGGAATGTTGCATGTAACTGAACCTTACAGTATTGACATAAATTTGATTTTTTTTTTTTTTTTGCTTTCTAAATCTATTTTATTTAAAAAAAAAAAAAAAGGAACGGGGAAGGGGGAAAAACTTTTCTTAATTTCTACGCTAAAAATTAAATATGACCAAAAAAAATCATTATATCCACATATTTTCCTATCTATTTGTCTTAAGCCCTTAGGCCAGGGTGAGGGGATGACGTCATCAAGGTGCACTCACCGAAAAACGACCAACATGTCCCACCAGAGGGGGTCAGGGTCAGGGGCTACCTCGGGTCAAGGTCACATGAGCGCTGAGGCAGAGGAGGAGTTACTCTCCCTTGTGGGGCTGGATGCTGCCCAGAGGGAGTTTACCTTCACCGGTTACACAATAGAGGAGGATATCAGTAAGGTTTTATTCCTTTCTCTCTACACAATAGAGGAGGATATCAGTAAGGTTTTATTCCTTTCTCTCTACACAATAGAGGAGGATATCAGTAAGGTTTTATTCCTTTCTCTCTACACAATAGAGGAGGATATCAGTAAGGTTTTATTCCTTTCTCTCTACACAATAGAGGAGGATATCAGTAAGGTTTTATTCCTTTCTCTCTACACAATAGAGGAGGATATCAGTAAGGTTTTATTCCTTTCTCTCTACACAATAGAGGAGGATATCAGTAAGGTTTTATTCCTTTCTCTCTACACAATAGAGGAGGATATCAGTAAGGTTTTATTCCTTTCTCTCTACACAATAGAGGAGGATATCAGTAAGGTTTTATTCCTTTCTCTCTACACAATAGAGGAGGATATCAGTAAGGTTTTATTCCTTTCTCTCTACACAATAGAGGAGGATATCAGTAAGGTTTTATTCCTTTCTCTCTACACAATAGAGGAGGATATCAGTAAGGTTTTATTCCTTTCTCTCTACACAATAGAGGAGGATATCAGTAAGGTTTTATTCCTTTCTCTCTACACAATAGAGGAGGATATCAGTAAGGTTTTATTCCTTTCTCTCTACACAATAGAGGAGGATATCAGTAAGGTTTTATTCCTTTCTCTCTACACAATAGAGGAGGATATCAGTAAGGTTTTATTCCTTTCTCTCTACACAATAGAGGAGGATATCAGTAAGGTTTTATTCCTTTCTCTACACAATAGAGGAGGATATCAGTAAGGTTTTATTCCTTTCTCTCTACACAATAGAGGAGGATATCAGTAAGGTTTTATTCCTTTCTCTCTACACAATAGAGGAGGATATCAGTAAGGTTTTATTCCTTTCTCTCTACACAATAGAGGAGGATATCAGTAAGGTTTTATTCCTTTCTCTCTACACAATAGAGGAGGATATCAGTAAGGTTTTATTCCTTTCTCTCTACACAATAGAGGAGGATATCAGTAAGGTTTTATTCCTTTCTCTCTACACAATAGAGGAGGATATCAGTAAGGTTTTATTCCTTTCTCTCTACACAATAGAGGAGGATATCAGTAAGGTTTTATTCCTTTCTCTCTACACAATAGAGGAGGATATCAGTAAGGTTTTATTCCTTTCTCTCTACACAATAGAGGAGGATATCAGTAAGGTTTTATTCCTTTCTCTCTACACAATAGAGGAGGATATCAGTAAGGTTTTATTCCTTTCTCTCTACACAATAGAGGAGGATATCAGTAAGGTTTTATTCCTTTCTCTCTACACAATAGAGGAGGATATCAGTAAGGTTTTATTCCTTTCTCTCTACACAATAGAGGAGGATATCAGTAAGGTTTTATTCCTTTCTCTCTACACAATAGAGGAGGATATCAGTAAGGTTTTATTCCTTTCTCTCTACACAATAGAGGAGGATATCAGTAAGGTTTTATTCCTTTCTCTCTACACAATAGAGGAGGATATCAGTAAGGTTTTATTCCTTTCTCTCTACACAATAGAGGAGGATATCAGTAAGGTTTTATTCCTTTCTCTCTACACAATAGAGGAGGATATCAGTAAGGTTTTACTCCTTTCTCTATACAATAGAAGAGGATATCAGTAAGGTTTTATTCCTTTCTCTCTACACAATAGAGGAGGATATCAGTAAGGTTTTATTCCTTTCTCTCTACACAATAGAGGAGGATATCAGTAAGGTTTTATTCCTTTCTCTCTACACAATAGAGGAGGATATCAGTATGGTTTTATTCCTTTCTCTCTACACAATAGAGGAGGATATCAGTAAGGTTTTATTCCTTTCTCTCTACACAATAGAGGAGGATATCAGTAAGGTTTTATTCCTTTCTCTCTACACAATAGAGGAGGATATCAGTATGGTTTTATTCCTTTCTCTTGCACAATAGAGGAGGATATCAGTAAGGTTTTATTCCTTTCTCTCTACACAATAGAGGAGGATATCAGTATGGTTTTATTCCTTTCTCTTGCACAATAGAGGAGGCTATAAGTAAGGTTTTATTCCTTTCTCTCTATGCAATCGAAGAGGATATCAGTAAGGTTTTACTCCTTTCTCTATGCAATAGAAGAGGATATCAGTAAGGTTTTATTCCTTTCTCTCTATGCAATAGAAGAGGATATCAGTAAGATTTTATTCCTTTCTCTCTATGCAATAGAAGAGGATATCAGTAAGATTTTATTCCTTTCTCTCTATACACTAGAGGAGAATAGCAGTAACATTATATTCCTTTCTCTCTATGCAATAGAAGAGGATATCACTAAGATTTTATTCCTTTCTCTCTATACACTAGAGGAGGATAGCAGTAACATTATATTCCTTTCTCTCTATGCAATAGAAGAGCATATAAGTAAGATTTTATTCCTTTCTCTCTATACACTAGAGGAGGGTATCAGTGAGATTTTATTCCTTTCTCTCTATGTAATAGAAGAGGATATCAATAAGATTTTATTCCTTTCTCAGCTCTATACACTAGAGGAGGATATCAGTAATATTTTATTCCTTTTTCTTTAGACAATAAAGGAGGATATCACTAAGATTTAGTCCTTTCTCTATTTATATGTTTCTCTTTCTCAATTTTCCCTTTGCTTTTCTCTCTATGTTTTGGAGATTTTTGTTTTTCAAGAATACCGTACATACATTTTTAAAAGTTTTACACGGGAGCGCGTCGATTTCAACCTCAAACTTCTTCATGGCGTTTTCAATGCGCTTCTTGTTCTCTTGCTCTTAGATTGTTTGCGTTTTAAATCCAAAATATATTTTTTTTAATTTTCAGCGTGTTTTTCTTAAAAAAGGAGCGTATATCCCTTATGCGTCTTCTACAGAAAATGACCTCTGTTACTTTTCTATAACAAAATTCGTAGAAGACCGCATATACCACGTATGGCCTTTTTGTGAAAAAGGTAAACAATAGACGTAACCAGAATGCTAGTATAAAATCTCGTATAGATCTTACATTGAAATGGATATACGGCTTTCAGTGCAATGTTGTACAACGCTCGATTGAATTTCTATACATATATCCATATGTGTGAGTGTGTGTGTGTGCTATGTATTACGTAATGAAGACTTTTCTGCTTCCTATAGCTAGCGGAAGTATCTATATTTATAGCAGAAAGTCTGCCTTTGATAAAATGATGTGATTATAATATTAAATGAAATGAATGAATGATCGCAAGTACTAAAATACAGTTTCTACATATCGCCCTATTTAGAAACTTGCTCATCTTGCTCATATACCGTTACAAGATATTTACACACAAAAAGAAAGATTTAAAAATGAACTTAAGGAATGAAATTAATGATAAAAATATTCATGTTATGATATTCCCAAACCTAGTGACTTTTTTGCCTTCTTGTAATTTGACCCATTATGATCACCTGTATTCTGGCAAAAGAGGTAGAAGTTCTTTTTTTTTTCAATCACCGCTGCCCTCATCTTAATTTTGTCTCAATCTCTCTTGATTTCCTTCGCTTTTTCTTGGCACGTTTCTCACAGATCAAAGGAGGTTCTCATGACTTTCACTCTGATCTCAGTTTGATCGGGGACTGTCTGGGGTTGGAGCTTTCCAAAACCTGCACGGAATATGACAGTAATCGAGATATATTTTATTTGAGAGTATGGCCTTTGCACTCTGAGTTACTTTAGAGTATGCTGGTTAAAACCCAGAGATGCAAATGATGAAATTGGCAACTGCCATCTTCACAGATTTGTACGTTATTGATGTTGTCGCATCTACAAAGTGTCTGATTTTGAAGAGCTTTAAGCTTTCTCACCTGTTTTCCAATGCGACAATGTGCTGCACAAGGCTGATCCATGACTAAATGCACAGGCTTGAAATATTTCAAATGAAAGTTTTCCTTTTTACTGGATGGACTGCTAACACTGGAAAGCATCATTGTGAGAAAAAGTCCAGGTTTGTTTGTTTTTTTGTGTTGTTTTGTTTGTTTGTTTGTTTTTGTTGTTGTTGTTGTTTTTTGGTTTCTTTGTTGTTGTTTGTTTGTTTTTTTGGCCCCGGCAATTTTCAAATCACAGTGTAGTTTGTGTATCTCTCAGATTTTCAATGAGTTTGTGAAATGTTTCGTGCATGAAACCGCATGGTCCTTTCTTCCAAGCTCACTCATGGTTTTGATGTCTGTTTTGGGAAGCATTTAAATTTTTTGAAGATCACCACATAGTTTCAAAAAACCGCGATATGTGTTACTGGCCTCAGCCTTACTTTTACAAGCAGCTGTGGCTGCTCTTCATTTTGCTCGATGCAGCATGTGTTCACTGACATCGTAAATATCGACACACCTTTGCCATTGTTTGAATATTCCTCATGGTTCTGGCAGACTTCGAACGTATCACTTCCTAGGAATGACATTGACATACTCATCCTCATGATTATTATGTAGAAAGTGCTCAAAGATGCTGTTTCATGAGCTAAATCGCACTCCTTTTTTTGCATGTTAGTGACTGTTACATGACAGAGAATGTATCTTCAATGAGGCGCCTTTTCTCCCCACTAGTGGCTTATGACCAGATGGTAGCTTGATTGTTTCTCTAGCTTGTCCCGCCATCACGTGAGCGTTGTCGACTCCATAAACCTTTTCGAATGTTTTAAAAATAACTGTATCTTTATTTGATCCAAGTCCAAGCTTTTCCAGCAACATGTGTTACACGCATCCAAAAAGGACCCACCTTTGCGTTTGGAATTGAAGCTGATATTGTTGTTGTTTTTTTCCTGTGCTTTGCTGACGTTTTTGTCTTTTCACTCTTTAACTAAAAAGGGCTTCCCCCAGGAGCAGTCTAAATTCTAAATTTTAATAACGTAGAATCATTCTTTTCTACAAAAAACCTCTTTGTATGTGGTCGGTGAATTCTGTTATGACGATACAGTTGATGAGAATGATAATTATGATGATAATTTAGAGGAGAATGACATAGATGAGAGAAAAAAAGCAACCCTCTCTCTTGATGCTCGTTGACATGGTCAAAATCATAACAGTTTATTATTTTTCTGGTTTGAGCTGTTTTACAAAGGCAATAAATAGCTCAGACAGTTACGGCGTTTAACAACAGATTAATTACAGCAATGACATGTGGTAAATGTCTGAGCAAGATGGTCCCAGGTTTAGGTGATCGAGACAATACCGGTCATCAAATTAATATGATCCTCGATAGAGACACCTAGATCTGAGCTAAAGCAATTAAAAGGTGACTAAGACAAACCTTTACGATGAAACGGCAGTTTTTACGCCGTCTATGAAACATCCACTGTACTTTAAAAGGTTTGTTCGAATTTTTGACGCTTGAACTAACGAAAAAAAGGATGTAAAATTGAAAATAATAGCTCAGAAAAAAAAAAGAATTAAGTTCTAACATCTTCGAGACTCTAAGCAATATGAGAGCTGTGTACATGTTCACATAAAGAACGCACATCCTGTATTTATGGTCTTTCAAAAAAAATGGCTGAAAGAAAAATTGAAACATTTTCACATAAAAATCGTACGTGAAAAAGCAATCGGTAAGGGGTCTACGTTTGAAAATTGCCATAGTCACTGTGGATGTATGGGGGGGTTTTGATATTAAGGGGGCGAGGGGGGGGGGGGGGGTGGAATTTGTTTGTTTTAATCGGGATTGTGCTCTTATTTCTTGGAATATCAACACCGGACCAACATGGAAAGATAATTCTTCTTTAAGAGTATATGCCTATTTAAAAAATCGTTTTCGCGCCAAAACTGGTTATACGGTCTTTTTGAAAAAAAAAACTCCTGCGTTTTTCTCTTTCTTTCTCTCTTCATTACTTCTTTTCTCCCTCTCTGCATCTGGTTCTCTCAATTCCACCTCTATATCTCGCTTTTTCTCGATTTCTTTATCTCACTCTCTCTCTCTCTTTCTCTCTCTCTCTCTCTCTCTCTCTCTCTCTCTCTCTCTCTCTCTCTATCTCTCTCTGTCTCTATTTATCTATCTATCTATCTATCTATCTATCTATTTATCTATCTATCTAACTATCTATCTATCTCTGTCTTTTTGATATATATATATATATAATATATACATATATATAGAGAGATATATATAGATATATATATATATATATATATATATATATGTATATTATTACAGTATATATTTTTTGACCAATCAAAGCCTTAAGTTGGAATGTACTCACACAAAGATTGAATCACAAAGCCGGACTAGTCTAGAACTTAATCTCTCTACCGACTGGAAATATTTTTTTTTAAATAATTCGTTCAACAAGCTTACAGTGTAAACCACACATTCCAGTTGCGTCTCAATCTGATGGGATTAATTGATCATTTGCTGTCAGACTTGTCTTATTTCTATCAAGGTTTGACGAGCTAGGATATCTTCAAATGTCTCGCCTCTCTAACTAAGCTCATTTGTCTGGACACATCTTTCTCAAGACGTCAAAATTAAAGGTCAATATAATTAGTCAAGCAGTCTTGACGGAAAATAGTGCACTGTTCACGTTCGTACAGGTTATATAATATAGAATATTTAGCTAATTCTGAGAACCCTAAGCTGATTAAGGAAGTCCACAAATTCTGGGTTTTCCAAATTTGTTTTTAGATCATTTTAAACGCTTATTAGAAAGCCGGGAGTTTCGCATTAAGCGCCTAAAGGTACATAGCTTAGCGGGAATTCTTGGCCACATTATTTTAACCCACACAATGATGAATCTTTTTAAAATCGCTGAATTTTGCTTTAGTTTTAAACCCTTATTATGCTTCAGGCTGGAAAAACTTATTATACGAATAGGATCCTGGTGTGACTTTGTAGGGGCTGGTGTGTGCGTGTGTGTGTGTGTATTAAATAGGCTTATAAATGGTTTTGATATTTATCCTTTTGCTTACAAGATCCAGGTCTATGCCTCCACCTATCTATCTTTACCTAAAATTTGATATCTTTATAACTCTAAATACTGAATCTAGATCTTGATCTTAAAATCTTTTAAAATTCTAAGCCTTAAAGAAAAAAGCTAGATCTACTGGGGTCTAGAAATTAATCTTTTGATTTGAGTCTAGGTGTTGCCAATATCTAGACCCTAAATTTAGAACCTATGTTCAAGCAACGTTGTTTAGATTCTTTACGTAAATCTTACTCTATGACATTTGGATCTATTCCAGACAGTTTCAGAACTGCTCCGCATATATTGTAGGCCTACTTTCAGTTTCATTTCTGCCATCTTTGCCAAGCAGTGCTTACACTAAGTAGTTTGCATATTTTCTTTCAAGAAAATAATACTTACATTTTGCCTTTCATTTCCAAGAATATTATTTTTGGTGCAAAACAGTATTACCACTGCAATCTTTATGGCCATTTTGCAACTTTATGCCAAATTTGACATGCTTAGGTGGCATGAAAGATGGTCTCATTTTTCGCAAAGCTCCATGACAAGAATGAACAGCTGTGGATTTCCGCACGGAATAGCCCCGCGAGGTTCTTTTTTGCGGGAAACCATAGCCTTATAGCTTGGGAAAGTACGGAAGTAGCTTATTTTTCATGTAATAGGATTCCTTTAAAGATAAGGATTAATTAATTGTATTTAATTGTTTTAAACAACACACCATCATGTGATATCATCACTACATGATTTATGTCAGACTAGGCAGCGATAGTAACAGATGTAAGCTGCTGACCATCAGCCTGTCAAACTGAGAGATTAGTGCGGGAGAGGGCGTTCTAGAAATCATTTGTCTGTAAAAATTATTATTATTATTATTATTACTACTACTACTACTACTACTACTACTACTACTACTACTACTACTACTACTACTACTACTACTACTACTACTACTACTACTACTACTACTACTACTACTACTACTACTACTACTACTACTACTACTACTACTACTACTACTACTACTACTACTACTACTACTATTATTTATTATTATTATTATTATTATTATTATTATTATTATTATTATTATTATTATTATTATTATCATTTAAATCTCTCCATGAAAAGTTTCTGTTCAATATTACAACTTTCCTCTGAAGTTTAATCAATCTATGGTGTTACAACCCAACCCTTGGTATGTTTAATTCACTAAACACTGTGAAGCGGTCAAAATTGTGCCGTTTTCTCGTAACGACTAGAGAATCTATTGATTCAAAACTTAGCGATTCCATCATGGCTGGTGGCGCACAACTCCCACGCATCACTTTCTCACGTCGCAATCAAATGCTTTGTAGGCTGAAAAGACCGCACCTAAAGATTATCTTGTTTTTTCATCTTACCTAAGCTAATGGTCTAGTGTCGGTATTTATCGTCTGACTGAGACTAGAAAAATACTATTACTATATATGTCACCTGACTTAGTCTAACAGTATATTATTACTAAATCTATCACCTGTCTAAAGTATTTATACCCGCATCTTTTGATCAAGGCTAGCATTGCAGTATTACTACATTTATCACTTAACTTTGGGCACTACCACTTTATCACCTAATCTAAGGTAATATTACTTAACTTGCCATTTTGGCTTGCCACACTATATTAATTTATCAACTGGTGAAACTTTTTATCACTGTACCCATCACTTGATTCAAGCTGGTGGTACTGTATCAAGCCCCTTACCTCAGCTCGTGTCAGCATAATATAACCTGATTAAGGCATTTAAATATCACTCTCTGAAACCGCTTGCTGCTCTTATGCCAACAGTACCACGAGAAGAAACCCCTCCCGACCTGACAGAGGACGAGCGCGCTAGTCGGTCCTACCGTGACGTGTACCTAAAGACGTGCCAGAAACTCGGGGTGCTGCCTGTGGCTCCAGTCACCAGGGCTCTGTCAGAGGACAATGTCACGCTCAAGACAAGAGGCCTTGGGGTCAGGGGAGCCAGGGCGATCGCTGCGGCTCTTGTCGTGAGTTGTAGGGGTTTGTGTAGGGGAGAGATTTTTATATAACATCTCTTGTTGTGAGTTGTAGGGGTTTTTGTAGGGGAGAGATTTTTATAGAACATCTCTAATTGTGAGTTGTAGGGATTTGTGTAGGGGAAAGATTTTTTATATGACAGCTGTTGCCATTGGTTGTAGGGAAGATATTCCTTCTTATGATAACTCTTTTCGTGATTTGTAGCGGTTTGTTTAGGAGAGGCATCTAGTATCTCTGGTGGTGGGTTGTAGAGGTTTGTTTATGGGGATAATTTTTTATACAATATCTCTCGTATACAATCGAGTATGTAACACTATTAACATAACCTCTCCCTAGGGAAACAAACATGTCAAATCTTTGGAGCTTGAGGACAACTGGATAGGAGGAGAAGGAGCTGTCGCCCTGGCTTCCATGCTAGTAGGGAATAATGTCATCACTGAGATAGTAAGTCACCTTGGCTTCCATGCTAGTAGGGAATAATGTCATCACTGAGATAGTAAGTCACCTTGGCTTCCATGCTAGTAGGGAATAATGTCATCACTGAGATAGTAAGTCGTCCTGAAATCCATGCTAGTAGGGAATAATGTCATCACTGAGATAGTAAGTCACCTTGGCTTCCATGCTAGTAGGGAATATTGTCATCACTGAGATAGTAAGTCACCTTGGCTTCCATGCTTGTAGTGAATAATGTCATCGCTGAGATCGTAAGTTACCTTGGCTTCCGTGCTAGTAGGGAATAATGTCATCACTGAGATAGTAAGTCGTCCTGAAATCCATGCTAGTAGGGAATAATGTCATCACTAAGATAATAAGTCACCTTGCTTCCACGCTAGTAGGGAATAATGTCATCACTGAGATCATAAGTCACCTTGGCTTCCGTGCTAGTAGGGAATAATGTCATCACTGAGATAGTAAGTCGTCCTGAAATCCATGCTAGTAGGGAATAATATCATCACTGAGATAGTAAGTCACCTTGGCTTTCATGCTAGTAGGGAATAATATCATCACTGAGATAGTAAGTCACCTTGGCTTTCATGCTAGTAGGGAATAATATCATCACTGAGATAGTAACTCACCTTGGCTTCCATGCCAGTGGGGAATAATGTCATCGCTGAGATAGTAACTCACCTTGGCTTCCGTGCTAGTAGGAAATAATATCATCACTGAGATAGTAAGTCACCTTGGCTTCCATGCTAGTAGGGAATAATGTTATTACTGTGATAGTGTCGCCCAGGCTGCCCTACTAGTAAACAAATTACCTACTTCAGTGCTAGTAGAGATAGTGTTTGGCCAAACAAAGTATCTGCGGTAATGCTATTCGGGAATAGCGCCTTCCCGAGCAGAGAAAACAAACATGTTCGCAATGATGGATGCTAGTAGGGAATTGTGTCTTTGATGAGAAAATAAAATAAAATCTGCCTGCCTTTTATGCTTGAAGGGAAGAGTGCTTTTACTGGCATAATAAACTAGCATGCCTTTTATGATACTTGGAAATATGTCATGACCTCATAAATAAATCAGCCAGGTTCCATGTTAGTGAGAATATGACTTTAAGGTGTCTGCGTGATGCGTTGGTTTTTGTGACGGTGTTTTTTTGTCGGTTTTTTTTTTTTTTATCTTGTTTGTTTTTGGTATTTTTTAGCATTGCGTTGGATTTGATGCAGATTGGAAGCAACTCAAGCTCACCAACTGAGCTGATAGTAGTCTTAGTGCCTTGTTAATTCTTTTGTTGCCACATAATTATGTAAAGTTTGCTCTGGAGATCAAAAGCTGACGTTTGCGTAAGTCGGCTGGCGCCAGTATCAGCTAGCCTTACCTTGACTTGTTCCTCAGAAAGAAATTTTCCATCCTTTTGATCAAATATTTTTTTCACTTTTGTCACTGTGACCCTCTTCCATTTTGCTTTCCTACACGGGAACGTCAGTTGAAAAACGATAATCAAGTCTGGGGAAGTCGAATGGATTATAAAAGGTCTTTAAAAATTTTGTTCAAGAACAAAGGGTTCACCAGTTTAACTCCAGTATGCATGCTCTTACATTGCTTCGCCCTGATTTTTTTTTGTTGTTGTTTTTGTTTTTGTTTTTTGTTTTGTTTTGTTTTGTTTTGTTTGTTTTTTTTTAATTTTATTTCTTCCGCTTTAAATTATCATCATTTTCCTGGCCTGCTTATGAACACAGAATTAAAAAATTAATGCTATGACAACAGCAAAACAAGTCTAAATCATATTACTACTGTGAAAATCATTTAAAATAATGATTCTTTTATTATGATTAGATAGGTTTTCAATTGAGTTTATCCTAGTAGTCTATCTCAGACAATCAGACAATAGAGGAGCTCTTCCGCTTTTATAGAGATTTAAAAAGATCGGGCCACCGGCACGCATTATTTTAGAAAACCAAACCGACTTAAAAGTTGTTTTGAAGTATTTTTCTTGGTAGATTTAATGGGTTTTTTTTTTTTTTTTTTTTTTTTGGGGGGGGGGTTATTTGATTGTTTGTTTTTGTTTTGTTTTATTTTGTTTAATAAATTTATTTTATTTCCAAAGTTTGTGTGACTTTAAATGTACTTTTCTTCTTTCTTTCTTTCTTTTTTTTTTCCTCAGAACATTGCCGATAACAGGATCGGAACAAAAGGAATCCGTGCCATCTGTGAAGCTCTGTGCCTGAATCGAACAGTGAGGAAGATAGACGTATCAGGTAATGATTTCATATCGAATATTTAGATATTCGATAGTCTTGTTGTGTCTCACTGTTTTCTAGAATACAAACATATCGATGTATCTTTTTCTCTGTGGAAATTATCTTGAAATTATTGTAATTTCTTTTTAGAGCGTATAAAGTGCATCTTCAACTTTTGTATGTGGATGAAAAAGCAAGTCAGTTGAACTTTATTGCCTGAGGCAAGTGTGGGTAATTTTGGAATTTTATTTTATTTTTTTCTAAATAACGTGGCCGAGAGTAAATTTGTCAGATCATTTTTCAAGTCCGCTGTTTATCGATTCACAATTTTATCACATCATGTGAAAGTCAAGGCTGGTGTCCTGTTGAATGTGCGAGGAGAGAGCAACTGGTCCGATGCTTGTTTCTGTAAGGATTTCCCTCAGCAACGCCTGTGTGTGTATATATATATATATATATATATATATATATATATATATATATATATATATATATATATATATATATAATATTATAATATACCGAATATTTGAGATTCTTAAATGTATCGAAACGTTAAGGAAATCGAGTAATGAGTGAGCCTTACTTTTTAAATTATGAAAATTATTTTTAGCATGGGGCTTTTGCTAGAAAACTCACCATTAAGCATTCTTATACACCTTCACAAGCGTGTAGTGAATTATAACTTCGGTTACATTTTCCCTCAGTCCTGTTAATAGTTCTATGATGGTGTATTGAATAAAAACCATGGAACTTGGAGGTCAGGATATAATAATTGTAAACATACGTGTAATTAACAGCAAGAGAAAAATACTATTGTGTATCGATTGCTGTCTTTCATCTATCTTGGTTATGATTTCACTTTTTTTTCTCTTCATCGATTTATTTATTTCTCCGGTTCCATTTCTCTCCTTCTGTTGTCCTCTCTCTCTCTCTCTCTCTCTCTCTCTCTCTCTCTCTCTCTCTCTCTCTCTCTCTCTCTCTCTCTCTCTCTCTCTCTCTCTCTCTCTCTCTCTCTCTCTCTCTCTCTCTCTCTCTCTCTCTCTTTATTTCTCTCTCTCTTTCACTTTTTTTCTCTCTCTCTCTCTTTCTTCCTTTCTCTCTCTCTTTTCATTTTTCTCTCTCTTTCTCTCTCTCTCTCTGTTTCTCTCTCTCTCTCTCTCTCTCTCTCTCTCTCTCTCTCTCTCTCTCTCTCTCTCTCTCTCTCTCTCTCTCTCGTTCTCTCTCTCTCTTGTTCTCCATCTCTATGTCTCTCTAAAGAGGTCATCCTTAACATTGTAGTTCATAACCAGTTTTTAGACCCTTTATTGTTCATTAGCTTTCTAGAATTATAAAAGCAATACTTTGATCTCTCAATTTGAAATAGATCACTGATCTCAATTAGGTGCAATGCTGTTATCTTAATTAATAGACAGAAATCTCGCAGCTATGGCTTGATAGCTTCAAATTTCTCATGTATGATGTTGCGTCTGTGTTCTTTCAAACTGTACAAGCATAGAATTTGTACTTTTTGCAACATATTTTGAGATTTTGAAGCAAAGTCTATAAATCTTATTATGCCTCAAGGTATTTTATGAAGAAAAACCTATTCAACTTTAACAATTAATAAAATATCTTCAAATGAAGATTTGAGTAAAAGCTTAGAAATAAGGTTATAATATATATGTATATATATATATATATATATATATATATATATATATATATATATATATATATTACGTTTGATCGTCTTTCTAGCATTTGTGATAGTGCTCGATAAAGGGTGCTTAATAATGATAGTGATAAAATTGATTTGCTACATTTGGTTTGCAAACCAAATCTATCTAATTAAGTTTATTATTATCATTATATATATATATTATATATATATATATATATATATATATATATATATATATATATATAATATATAGTTTGAAGATAAGTTGGAATAATTGATAAGAGTGCTCAACTGTGGGAGCATTTCATAGATATATATATATATATATATATATATATATATATATATATATATTATCTGCATCTTGCATTACAGTGGTATTTTCTCTTAATCTGATTTGACTTACACTGCCACACGTCATTTAACAATGTGGTTATTATAAAATGTGTGCGTCATGTGGTCGTATGAAAAGGACCTAATAGATCATGTCTACGGAAATAGTCTGGGCACCATTAGAAGTATTGTATGACTTCTTTGCCTTTCTTTTAGAACATGGAACCTATCAAAACTTTATGGTTCAACAGTAAGGTGAATTATTACTAGTTGTCTGTGACTTCCTCCTTTGTTTTTCTCCCGATCTATCAGCGCTGTTTTGTTTACCTAACTTTTAGCACGGTAATTGTATGGGTATGACATTTCTCCCGATCTATCAGCGCTGTTTTGTTTACCTAACTTTTAGCACGGTAATTGTATGGGTATGACATTTCTCCCGATCTATCAGCGCTGTTTTGTTTACCTAACTTTTAGCACGGTAATTGGGTGGGTATGACATTTCTCCCGATCTATCAGCGCTGTTTTGTTTACCTAACTTTTAGCACGGTAATTGGGTGGGTATTACATTTCTCCCGATCTATCAGCGCTGTTTTGTTTACCTAACTTTTAGCACGGTAATTGGGTGGGTATTACATTTCTCCCGATCTATCAGCGCTGTTTTGTTTACCTAACTTTTAGCACGGTAATTGGGTGGGTATTACATTTCTCCCGATCTATCAGCGCTGTTTTGTTTACCTAACTTTTAGCACGGTAATTGGGTATTACATTTCTCCCGATCTATCAGCGCTGTTTTGTTTACCTAACTTTTAGCACGGTAATTGGGTATTACATTTCTCCCGATCTATCAGCGCTGTTTTGTTTACCTAACTTTTAGCACGGTAATTGGGTATGACATTTCTCCCGATCTATCAGCGCTGTTTTGTTTACCTAACTTTTAGCACGGTAATTGTATGGGTATGACATTTCTCTAGACAAGTTACGAAAATAACCTCATTAGCGACAATAAACTAATGAGAAAAACGGGAAAAGGCGACAAGAAAAAACACGGAGAATAATAGAGGCATAAAGGAAAAGGGGAAGAAAGAAGAGAAACCTCTTTAGGATTCTCTGTGAAAATATAGGGGGCATAAAACAGGAGTCAGGAGAGGGAGAGGAAAGGAGAAGGAGAGGATGAGAAGGGAGGCAATGGAAGATGCTAAGAGGAAAATCTTAAAGAAAAATAGCAAAACAAGAAGGAATTAGACAGAATGAAATTGAGACAGGAAGCAAAAAATTGGCATGGATATGATGGACAGCTTCTACTCACCATAAAACTTGCAGTCTGACAGAACGCGTTAGATTAACAACAAAAAAACAACAATGTATACAGGAAATTATGTAAAGCGCATTTCTTTAAGCTTCCTGGTAAAGCTTTGATTACATTTCACGTACCAACAAGTCCCAATAACATCTATTCGAAACAGTTGTATAGTAATTTAAGACCATTTATGGTAAGATCTTTTATTATTATTAAAAGCTCACTTTATTGAGCTCTCAAGTTAAAACATATACACACACACACACACATATATATTGAAAAATTGTCCCATCTAGTACTTTACGACTTCTAAGTTTCGTGCCAATTGGCACTCATCAGGTATTTCTTTTTGTGCACACAGTGTGAAAAGAGCTCTTTCCGGTGGTTTAGACCGAGCTGTTGTCGCAAAATTTCGAGCTTTTCTTCTAAACAAAGTGCGCCAATGAACACGAAACTTCGAAGTCGTGGAGTACTAGGTAGGACAATTTTTCAAAATATATCATGTTCCTTAATTTTCCAGCACTGTTTTTATTGTGTTATTTGATACACAAGTATTTTATATATATATATATATATATATATAGAGAGAGAGAGAGAGAGAGAGAGAGAGAGAGAGAGAGAGAGAGAGAGAGAGAGAGAGAGAGAGAGAGAGAGAGAGAGATCAAAGTATTGCTTTTGTAATTCTAGAAAGCTAATGAACAATAAAGGGTCTAAAAATTGGTTATGAACTACAATGTTAAGGATGACCTCTCTAGAGAGACATAGAGATAGAGAACAAGAGAGAGAGAACGAGAGAGAAAGAGAGAGACAGGCAGACAGACAGAGATAGAGACAGATTGATAGATAGATAGAAAGGTAAATAAATCATATATATATATATATATATATATATATATATATATATATATATATATAATTATGACCTCATAGATCAACTGTTTCTACATTATTTTCAGGCAGTAATTTATTCGACCATGACGCAAAATATCTCGCCGATCTCCTGGAGGTAAGTTATGTCGAGCCCCAGATTCCTATAATTATCTCATCTGGACGAGTTTCTTAACGTCGTAAAATGCAAATATTTTAAAGGTACAACTTCAAATCGACTTGCCTCTTGTTTCATTGAGCGGGACCCAAGGATTGGTTTACAATCTTGTTGCTAACCAATATATGTCTACACAGTGACGGAACAATTATTTGCGATGCGGCCTCATCTCTATATTAGAATGAAAGTAGGCCAAATTTGGAAAATCGCAGACCACAGGCTGGGGCAATGATGGTCAAAATAAAGCGAAAATGAATTACATCTTTTTGCTGAAACTAACTTCTCTGATAACTTCCGACTTTGAATTTTTGTTTTTTTTGTTTTTTGTTTGTTTTTGTTTTTTTAGTTTTTTTTTTGTCTACTTTTCTTCGAAATAAAATAGCTTTGCGAACAGGTCTCAGCAGAGAGCGTGTTCACATCACATGATTTTATCGAAACTCAGAACGTTTTTTTACATTGGTTACAACACAGTCCATGAGAAGCATTTCTACGTACTTTTTTTTTTCATTCGTTTCCTACACATTCTACTGGGCAATTTAAATAAGTTAAAATTTCCCACAAGTTTTTCAGAGTTGTATATCCTGATTAAATTCCAAATTTTACATCTATTATCTTGGAGATGCATACCCTAAATAAGTTTCGAAATTCTCTCTATCTCCTCAGAGATGTACATTTCAAATAAGTTTCCAATTTCTCGTATTTCCTCAGAGTTGTACACTCCTAAATAAGTTTCGAATTTCTCTATATCTCCTCAGAGATGTACATTTCAAATATGTTTCCAATTTCTCGTATTTCCTCAGAGCTATGCATTCTTAATAAGTTTCGAATTTCTCTCTATCTCCTCAGAGACGTACATTTCAAATAAGTTTCTAATTTCTCGTATTTCCTCAGAGCTGTACAACTAAAAACTTTCGAATTTCTCTCTATTTGCCCAGAGCAACTATTGCCTGCAAGAGCTGCGGGCCAGGAATAACAAGTTCGGTGAGCTGGGAGGCCTCTATCTTGGCCCCGCTATAGGTAGGCTTGTGAGGTTGTATTTACCTGGCTTTCACTTGCGGGAGGGAAATTTCCTTATCACTTCACAGTTGTCAAGAAAGAACAGTTGTAGTTATGGTTCGAACAGCGACAAGCTGTACCCTGTGCCCCTCACCCCTCGAACTAATCACATATCCAGTTTATGTCCAGCTTAGGCAATTTTATATTTAGCTTTTATTACCCATCTTCTATTTCTCATTTCTGTACAGAACTGGGGAAGCCTTAATGAAAGGCGGAACGTTTTCTATGTTAAATATGTCTGTTTTTACTGAGCTCTTTGCCCTAGAGTTAAAGTTAGTGACTGTTTTTTTTTTCTGTTTTCCATTGTTTCTAAATTATGTATGAGGCGTTATTACTCAATAGCATTTTATTGGAAGACTGCGAGTATGACGAGCCGATAGCCAGGCTGATTCTGTGATACACAGGGCCGCTCAGATCAACTAATTTAACTCACATATTAAGTTATCATAAATTTCCGCTATAAACAAAATTTCAATATCATTTTTAGGGAACTAGAATCTCTGTTGCTCTTTCACAAGATGCTCTTACCCTGTGGGATTTTTAGGGTTTTTTTTATGATTGATCGTAATATTGAATAATTATGTACACGTTAATTCCTTTTGGTCTGATAAAACATAAATCTAGTCTTCCCCCTCCCCTCCCCCGCTTCCCAACCCCCTCTCTCAGCCAACAACGAAACTCTTCAAATTCTGAACCTGAGCTGGAATCACCTTAGAGGAAAGGGAGCTTTCGCTATAGCTGTTGGACTTGGCGTGAGTAACTCCCCTTTGACGTGCGACTCACTTGGTGAAATCCTTTTCTTGTTATTTTATATGCGTTTGGAGTATTAAGATGAAATGCTTCTATAGATCTATGGTATTGAACTGTAACAGTTAACTTCTGTTCTGTATGTACTCTGAATTCCGCTACCTCTTTCGCGACGGCATAGCCAATGTTACATTTTGGTTTACTTTGCCACTGTAAAAGTAGTCGTCATCTAGATGATGTGATTTAATTTCGCATGTTCTAGACTTTTTCATTCCAGTGGTTTTTTTTATCTTTGCGCAACTAAAAACTTCTTACAAGTTATAATTTCAAGAAATTCAGAGAATAAGCACTAAGAGATACTGAAAACAGTTACCGATTTGTTTAAAGATCTTTCTGGACGCTCATTATAAGGCTGTGTATGGATAACTGAAAAGCGCCAACATGTCTACTGCCTTGCAGGAATCTGTCGCTGTCCGGTTATTTAAACCCCAATGATGTTTTGATCGATTATAAGGATCTATAAATATAATTATAATGATTTTACTGCGAAATATTTTTTTTCAAAGACAGTACCTTTTCTCAAGTTTCTATCCTCAACAACAAGCTGTCTCACTTAATATATCTATTTTGGTCCATAAGAAATAAGGTAATAAACAGATTGTCCATGAGATCTGTAGCGAAAATTAAAGCCTCGCCTATGTTGTTGAGATTTCATCTTTTCAGTTTTGCCTTGGTCAGAATTTGATTTGAGAGATCTCACTACATCAAACAAGGAATTAGGCAATGATTGTCCAACACCCTGACGACATACATTCTTTCTCTACAGGCGAATCTAGCGCTCAAAATGATGGATCTCTCCTGGAATGGTTTTTGTGCCAAAGCCTGTAAACTTCTGGGTCAGTCCCTCAAGGAAAACGGGTAGGTAGAGATACAGCTGACATGGAAGAGAGTATTCTAATGTCAGATGACATGAAGAGAGTATTCTAATAACAGTTGACATGGAAGAGAGTATTCTAATGTCAGATGACATGAAGAGAGTATTCTAATAACAGTTGGCATGGAAGAGAGTATTCTAATGCCAGATGACATGGAAGAGAATATTCTAATAACAGTTGACATGGAAGAGAGTATTTTGATGCCAGATGACATGGAAGTCAATATTTTAATGACAGTTGACATGGAAGAAAGTATTCTAATGACAGATGATATGGAAGAGAATATTTTAATAACAGCTGCTATGGAAGACAGTATTCTAATGACAGATGACATGGAAGAAAATATTCTAATAACAGTTGACATGGAAGCGAGTTACCTTAGGAAATGCTGTTCCAGATAGAACTCTTCCTGCCAAGCACATATTACATAATCAAAGAATTCCTCCACAGAACATTGATTCTCCTCCGCAGACAGGCGAAAATTCTGAATTTGTCGTGTAATTCAAATCCACTGTGCCGCCCAGTGGTAATGAGGGTAGGGACAACATTCCTGGAACAGCACCCAGTTGTCTTGTTTCAACTGTGTGGCTCAAGGTGCTCCGTCTTGTACCGTGTGCTCCGTCTTGTACCGTCTTCCTGTTTCATACACAGCTGTGTTGGAAGCGGGTTCTTGGAATTGGTGTCTTTGGGCCAGAGTAATCTCCAACTTGGTGATACAATCGCAACTTAAAAATCTCAACATTTTTCCATTCTCACTCTCTCTTTATTTTATGTTTGTCTGTCTCTGTCTTTGTCTCTGTCTCTTTCTGTCTGTCTGTCTTCTGTCTGTCTGTCTCTGTCTATCTGTCTGTCTGCCTGTCTGTCTATCTGTCTGTCTGCCTCTCTCTCTCTCTCTCTCTCTCTCTCTCTCTCTCTCTCTCTCTCTCTCTCTCTCTCTCTCTCTCTCTCTCTCTCTCTCTCTCTCTCACACACACTCTTTTTTTCTAAAATTTCCAGCACTCAAATCCACAATCAGGTAACTTGCACCAGATTAACTTCATTTCTCAAATTTTCTCTAGTGCTGATCTTACATTACAGAATTTCAGTTTGGAGTTATAGAATACCATAATATCAAGCATTTAGCTCTCATTGTCTACTTTCTTACAAACACTTACTTGAAAATTGCCCTGGCTAATCCTCGGTGTTAGATTTTACTGCTGTTTTCATAACAGGGTTTTAAATGATAGGAAAAACAGTTCGTTGCTTACCGAAGCATATTTATCAATAGGAATAGTTAACTTAATTTGTAAAATCTAAATCTAAGTACAGATTTCTTGAAACATTCATTATCATGAAGGTTTAAAAAAAAAATTGCGCGGCTAAAAATTCCCGTTAGGCAATGCACTTTTATGCACTTAATGTGAACACTCTTAGCTTTCTAATAAGCTTTTAAAAGGATCTAAAATTAGATGAGGACAGTACAGAATTAGCCGATTTTCGTTATTCTTCAGCTTGTCCAGCTTAAGGAAGTTTATAGCTCTGATTAGATTAGAAATTTTCTCAGTGTTTAAGAGACTGAGCTTCATTGCATCCAAAAAAGCCTTAATTATTTACATCAAAGGTCGAGCGCGAAATGCAATAACTTACTTTGTCAACATATATATATATACAATTTTTCGTCACGATTAAGCCCATTTCACTTATTTCATACACCGGATTGTATTAACTTCATTAGTTCTACAAAAGAGGGGAAAAAATGTTATTTGAGATTGAGGCTTGAGTTTACACGCACCACAAAGGAAAATTATCGAAACGCATAAAGAAAATCATTACAACCATGGTTGTTATTATGAAAGCTCATGTATACGAGACGTGCAAAGTTCCACAACTCGTGACAGAGTGATTTCCTCTCTAACCATCTTTACATGATTCCACCGCTTTCTTGTCTATGTGAAATAGCTCATAATATGTCCATAATCGCGGATGAATTTTCTCTTCTTTTCAAAAAGAATTATCACATTTTACTACTTGAATGGAGAGGCTGTCTTGCAAACTTGGTTTCTTAATTATTTAGCTTAATAACTGTGCGTGAGTTTTGCCTTTGCCCTACGACTGACGTCAATTCCATTGTGCAGACAAGGGTTTAGTTCAATACTCTTACTAATGGAGTTTATTGACCTGGTGGCAACGAATGACAAATCTACAATGGTCAAGATAAATAAGCGAGTCATGAACGTCCTTAGATTTCAAGGGAAAATATGAACCAAATTGTCTAGCTTCGTTTGTTTGTCTATCTTCTTATGAGTCTTATTCTCTGGTTTTCTGATTATCAGAGTTTTACGCTTATCAAATGTCAACAGTTTCTAATTTTTTTTCCTTTTGTTGACTTTGGGGGTCTAAGCGGAATATTTTTGACTAGATGTGCGTTGCTCCGCCTTGTGATTTTTAATATAAAAAAAAAGAAAATGTTTATTCTGTCAACTTTTTCCCACACACAAATTTGTCATATTCATCGAAATTTCAAGAAAAATGCAGATGTAAACACAAGAGAAAGTTTGCTCGTTCAATAGTACAATGACTTCAAGGATTCTATGGTCTGTACGTGATTTGGTTTTTATGTAACATTCATTTATATCAAGTCTAACGGGCTCCAAAATATATATTTTATAAAGAGTCAATCAGAAGTGATGTGTGTTTTGTAGTCAAGAATAATATTCGTCATATAAATAGTTTTACAGATATCAAGTTGTCAGTATCTGAATAGACTGGCGTTTATGGTTGGGTGTTATAATTATTTCCATTGAATTTTTATTCCTTTGTCATCCTAGGTAGACCATACCACTGATGAATCAGAGCGAATATGTCAGTCGTCATTAGAGGTTTAGGGCTGCACTTTTCATATTTGTTTACCATACCAGAGAGAGAATTCAAAAGACCCAAAAATCTTGTCTTGAAAAGGTTACTACAAAACAATCGAGGAATTACAAATCAATCAATCAATCAGTAAATATTTACATAAAGGATACATCATTAATGTATCATTTGGTTGACGTGGTTGGTTCATTTTTTGGTTTCAGAAAAACGCTATCATAACAACTGAACATATGATTAAGAAATGCGGGCTCTCTTATATCTATTGTCATTAACTTTTCACTTTTGATTATACAGCGATTCTAATTAGCTCACATCTACCTTGAGCTTTTTTAAAAATGAATTATATATCGATAAGTATGTCTTGGCTACTCCTTCATAACGATATGACACTATACCATGACATTTCGCCGGTTGAGAAGGTTTTGGCTGCTCATTATGTGTAGATAGATATATATATATATATATATATATATATATATATATATATATATATATATATATATAATTCTAAAAAGTTTTGTTAATATGACATGTCATTTTTATCTTTCTAAGCAGTTTTGCATAGATTGAAATATGCACTTGTTTTATTTAGACTGCTTTGTGGTAATTTTGACATGTGAAAGTAATAAATTATTCAGGGGCAAAGCGATTTTTACAGAAGGTAAAGCTTTAAGATTAGGCAATATGTCACATTCCTATTAGAAGTCAAATTAAGAATGGTGTGAAAGTTGTCTTCAAGAAACGTATGTTAATTATAAAGAAATATGAATATGAACTAAAGGTTGGTCAGTTACTCTGCTTCGTAAAAGATGAATTTGATCTGGCAAAAACTGATTTTATCACGTCAATCATACTAGACTCTTACGAAGAAGAAGAAGAAGAAGAAGAAGAAGAAGAAGAAGAAGAAGAAGAAGAAGAAGAAGAAGAAGAAGAAGAAGAAGAAGAAGAAGAAGGAGGAGGAGGAGGAGGAGGAGGAGAAGAAGAAGAAGAGGAGGAGGAGGAGGAGGAGGAGGAGAAGAAGAAGAGGAGGAGGAGGAGGAGGAGGAGAAGAAGAAGAGGAGGAGGAGGAGGAGGAGGAGGAGGGGGAAAGAAATTTCTGCGTGACCTCGTCGAAAAACCGTTGTTTTGTTTTTGTTTTGTTTTGTTTTTTGTTGTTGTTGTTCAATTTAGATTTAATAGATGGAAAGTTATATTATTCACTAAGTGAGGAAAGTTCAAAGGGAAGGAAAGATCCAGAATTTTCTTGTTTTCGGATAACCAATTAAGTAATCCTTTTCTGGAACACGTTAGTCCCTAGTGCACTCATTTCTGAGAGTGTCTATGGGACTCTAACTGTTCCCATAACTCAATCTGTCGGAAGTTTTAGATCATTGTCCACTTGTAGCCTCCTTAGACACCAATGATCACGTTATATCAATTTTAATGGGTTCTGTTTTTGTTGTTGTTGTTGTTGTTGTTGTTGTTGTTGTTTTCTTTTGTTTTCTTTTTAGTTGTTTTTTTTTCACTCTTAGAATGAAGATTTATCAAAAATTTGTATGCATACAAATTTTTGATAAATCTTCATTGGTCATACTCATAATTATTTGATGTTTTAATTTTCAGACATCTGTGTTAATATTGACAGTTGTTTGGGTGTATATATATATATATATATATCTCGATCACCTTTTAACTTTTTTTTAGGTTGTTATGCTGATTTCGACCTATTAACATTTTTATTGAGGCTGTTGTGCTAACTTTGACTTATTAACTTTTTTATTCAGGTTGTTGTGCAGATTTTGACCTACTGCCTTTTTATTTAGACTGTTTTGATAATTTTGATTTATTACCTTCTTATATAAGCTGTTGTGCTCATTTTGACAGGTCACTTCGCGAGCTAGACTTAAGCAATAACCGAGTTGAAGCAGAAGGCGTCGGAGGTCTGATGTTAGGTGTGCAGGTTAATATCACCATGACAGCTATTAGGGTGAGTCTCTATCACTCTTATTCTCTGTCTCCATCTGTCTCTCTCACTCTCCCTCTCTCACTGTTCTGTCTCTCTATATATGTCCCGCTAATTCTCTCTTACTACATCTCTTTGTCTCTCTACCTACATATCTCTCTCGCTCTCTCTCTCTCTCTCTCTCTCTCTCTCTCTCTCTCTCTCTCTCTCTCTCTCTCTCTCTCTCTCTCTCTCTCTCTCTCCCTGCTACGTTTCCATTGGTACGGGCTCATTTTATTCACGACCATAATATAAAGAGCATTGGTAATGTGGACAAAGGATGACTGAGAAAGAACGATACAAGAACAGGGGGGGAAGAGAGAAATAGAGGAGTGGAGAAAACCTGTGGTTCTTGCCCTTCGTCAACATCAGTGACACCAATCCTCGCTCAAAGGAAATTTTCAAAAAAATGTTCAACTGCTCGATATTCTGAAAGCCAGTGACAGATAGATTATTATAGATAGATCTATTAAAAGCTCACTGTCTAAAAACTCTGAGACAAACTTAGGGGACATTTCAAACTATTAGAACTACTTCAATTAAAAAAGGTTAGCAAAATGGTTGCAAAGAGAACTTTTGTCCAATGCCCGCCTCATCGTCTCCTCCAAATAATACAAATTACCTCACACTTACATTATCTGCATTGTATTTGAGATCAGGCCAAAATACAAAACAAAACAAAACAAAAACAACAACAACAACAACAAAAAAACAAAAAACAAAAATATATATATATATATATATAATTATATGTATATATGTAGTTATGTATATATAGATATATAGATATATACTTATATATGACGAGAGAGAGTGTGTGAGGAAGAGAGAGAGAGAGAGAGAGAGAGAGAGAGAGAGAGAGAGAGAGAGAGAGAGAGAGAGAGAGAGAGAGAGAGAGACTCTAGTCAAAGGGTCAAGAAAATGAATTTTAGTCCATCCATTATCCCAACTATTGATTCCACTTTGAGGTCGGTAAAAAGTTGAAATTAGTGGACGCACAAACTTATCCAACCCAAGTTTCTATGAAAGTCCTTAAATATGTTCGAGTTTTTGTAAAGCATCCCTCGGAAATAAGAAATTAATTAGAGGTTTTTTGATAATCTACTGGGGATTTTCTTGTCAGATTTGACGTCTTTAGTTAAAGTCCTTGTGAAGTTTACACAATCTCGCACGACAAGTTCTACATAGAAACGTCAGTGTTAATTATTGGCGTATAGATCCATGTTTCAGAGCCGAGTCGATTGTCATGTCACCATCTAAAGGTTTTGCTACAGGCTAATAGCTGACATAAAGTTAAAATAACGTCGTTTAATAAGTAGGAACAATGGAGAGAGTATTAACCTCTAAGAGTATACATCTCGTTAGTTAATTGACCTAGGTAAGGGCTGAACTTTTCGCCGATATATTAATGTTGTGACAGGCTGGGCAACCCCAGTTAGGTCAAGGGAAAGACAATCTGTCGTTCACAAGCCACTTAGTTCATACTTCCACGAGATAAATAAAACTTATGTAAAATTTATGAAAAGGTCTTAGAGTCGGTGGCGTTTGCCATTCCTCTTTTTTTCCAGAAACTTTACACCATGATATGTAGAATATTGTAAACAATTTATTCAAGCATATTGGTTCAGATCGAAAGGAGTGTATAAATGCTTTGCAAAGCTGAACCCATCCCAATCCTTTTAATATAACACTTGAGACTGAGACGTTTAGAAGATGAGTTATGAATGGAAATCTTTTGGAATAAAATTCAGAGGAAGACTAGGCAAAGCAACATAAAGGATTCTAAGGCTGGTATCACACTGAGCATATACCATACATCATACAACATACGCACTCTATATATCATACAACATGCGCCACTCATTTTTGTTTCTGTGTTGTGGTTTACTGTGTCTACAATCAGTCCTTGACAAAATGATTGTTTTTCAGTTGTTGTTTTTTTTTGTTGGGTTTTTTTTTTTTTTAATTTTGATGACCCCCTGATCATCGATCCAGAGTGTGATTTTGTATGCGTCAAAGCAAAGGAAAATGTCAGTATAGAATGCGAGTCGTTTAGATCAGCATGTCGTCACACATGGCTGATCAGGATGAGTTTCATACCCTCCGCTTCGCTCAGATGATGGCTTGGACTTGCGTCGCTCATTCTGCTAGGAAAATGACAATAAAAGCATGGATCAAACTGGCATCTCTCCAGTAACATGAATATTCAAATGTATGGTGTATGATGAGTGGGTATTTCGTATGTTGTATGTTGTATGGCCAGTCAGACTCACACCCTTCATTTCCGTGCGTTCATATTTTTTTATTTTTTTTATTTTTTTTATTTTTGCTGTATGGTATATTTTGTGTGATGTATGTTGAATTCTCTGTGCGTCGGCACTCTAAGACCATGCTAGTATTAGTCACAGTGACTCAGCAATAATAAATAGCGTGCGAGTGTATATTGTGTATTTTAGTAGTATTATCATGATCATCATGTTCAGTATCAATCTTCAAATTTATCTTACATATAGCTATTAATAAACATAAAGAATTATATATGCTCTAGAAACTGTTAGTATAACTTTGAAACTCCAGTTATGCAATTCATCAAAACAGTATCCACAAGATTTTTTTTTAAAAAAGAAAATTCACTTTAGGAGAAAAAATAACTGAGACTTGATCTTACAATTCAAAATTAACTTGTAAGTATATTTGATTTTACCTTTTTATAGTTTGCACCATGGCTCTGACCATTTTTTTCGTTTTAAAGAAGTCTAAACTGAAAACAGATAAAAAGTTACAAATTCACAAAATGTTCAAAAGTACTAATTAGAATAATATGATCTAGATTTGTGTTAAATCACAGTTTACATGTCAAAATAAGTAGGCCTATTTGGGATGTCCTACGGGATCCGAAAGATAAATCTATTTCTCTCCTTTTTATTTCTTCATTATTTATGTATCGGAATTCATTCACAGACTATTTTTTACATCATAGACCTATAAAAAAATCTTGCTATTAAGTGTGTCTTCCTTCCTTTAAAAGAAACAGCGTAGATATGAAAATTTATGTCAAACTGCTGGCTTTTAATCTTTATACAGCTCTTGGCCTAGCCTAGGATATTTCAAGTTTAGATACAACTGATCTATAGAACAATTAATCAAAACCATTCGTTCCTCCTGGAACATAGGTCACTAACTAACGCTCTCCATTACCCTCTGTCCTGAGCGGTCTCCTCTATTTGTCCTCATGAACAATCCAGTATGTCCTAGCACTGAGCTGTACTATACAACACAATTATAGTTCTCATAATCTTCGGTCGACGCCGGGCTCTGCAGCCAAATATAGCTACATCAAGAACGTATTAAGCACAGTTCGAAAATGAAACCTTGAAAAAAAAAAAATAATAATTAGCGAAAGGCTCAGGCGATTCGACACAGCCAAATCAGCGCAAGAACCAATTACTTCAAAACGTGTAAGTTCTATCAGTACAATGAGTTCAATATAGACATGAGTTCATATCAATGTTTTAATGTTGAAGAGTTTAATTAGTTTTTGTTGTTGTTGTTTTTTTTTTTTTTTTGTATTTGTTATGTGAATACTTCAAGTGGAATGATTTTTTTTTGTCTAGGAGACAAACAACATCTATTATCTCTGGGTGCAGAACGTAGAATATCGGATCTATCACCGACCTTGTGATTAACTTAACTCATGGTTTGTTTGTTTTTGGTTGTTTTTTTTTTTGTTTTTTTTTATTTTCTTCTGTAGTTTTTAGGTAATTACTTCAAGTGCATTTTTTTTTTGCTTGTCAAGAGCTTGGTATGTCTAAGACTAACCATCAAGTATTATATTTGAGTGCAGAATGTAGAATATCGGATTGCTTTGGGTTTAATTACCGACCTTGAGATTAGTGCACTAATGGTTGTTGTTGTTTTATTGTGGTTTTTTGGGGGTTTTTTTAGGGAGTAATTATTTTGTTTGTTTATTATGGGCTTTGTTCAAGTGCTTTATTTTTCCTCGTGGAAAGCTCGAGATATTAATTTCTAAGCCGTATCAACATCTATTATGTTTATCTCTGTTCACAGAATTTAGAGTGTTGGAATGAGATTTATATATCACCGACCTTGTGATCTATTCAATTTATGGGCTTTTTTTTTTTACAAACTTTTAAATTCCTATTACAACAAATATATGCGGTATAGAACTATAAATCATAAGCACTTTTTTTAATAATTTATTTATTGATAATCAAAAATATAGCAAAATTAATATTTTGAAATAGCTGGTGATTTTTTTCTTTCATTATTTTTCTTTTTTTTTTCTTTTATTTATATATCGATCAGACGCTTCTATATTTTGCGCTAGAATTATGAATTTCATCTTGAGGAAGTTTAGAAGTTAATTGGCCCTGAACATTATTGGTCGAGGATGTTTGAAAGCTGAATGGAGGTTTATCATCTGTCTTTCGATTTTTATCATTCAACGCAGTCAATCGGTCGTAAAACAAATTTAATGTGTAGGCCTTTTTTTCTCCAAGTCATTATATCCAAACAGTTAAATTTTCTTCTCTGAACTGTTTGTTTATGTATATTTTCCAGTTGGGTTCAAATCCCATCACCCCAGACGTTGCGACGGTGATCCTGAGAGCTATTACTGAGCATACAGAGAGCGGTATCATAGAGCTGGATCTAGCGGTGGGTCACAGTCTGTTTCTGTTGTTGCTTCTTTGCTGCTAGCGAGAAGAAAAGACATGGTTTGTCTCCCAGTAAGCCGATCGGTCAAAATTCTGTGGATCATTGTGTGTATTTATGTTAATCATCGTGTTGTTACAAAGGATCAAGCCACCAATGGCAACTATGTCAAGAAAAATACCCACATACATAAGGTTACACTTTTGACGAGTAAGCCATTAACACCAAGATGTTGTTCTAAAGGGGCAAGTAACAAATAACAACATTTATTCTTCTCCTTGTACAAATAGAATCAAAGAGCGTGTGGAAGATAAGTCATGGCGGAATAGGCATATACTGTCGACCTCTTCGATTGGTGGAGTTGTGCTAAGAACATGTAGAACATAAATATACATGCGAGGCACGTGCTGCAACCAAAATTTTTTTGTTGTAGTGGAACAAGCAGCCAACGCCAACTTTATCCCTTCTCTTCACACGTTCGAGTTAAACTCCGAGAATCATGGATCGTATGACTGAGTTTAAAACTGCATATTTTTTAGCTATTGCTCGATAACAATCAAGGAATGGCAGTCTTACATCTTCCTAACTCATTCCTTATCAAAGAATCTATCTGATGAGTTTAAAAAGATTCATCGCAATAGAAACAAAGAAGGCACATAAAGCCGTTGTAATCTCATGCGATGAATCCGTATTTTTTCATAGCATTCTGAGTCAATTCTCAACAATGAATTGGTATATTTAAAGCTTTATGACTCTTAATGCTCAAAGAATTGCGCCAATATTTAAGCATCACTGCTTCCATACATGAATATATTGGCTTTTTTTAGATTTTGTATTCAAAGATTTGTCTTAATTTAAAAGCACTTTCCTAGTTGACTAAAGTACTTATATCCAATTTTTTTCTGTCTGCAAACACAATTTTAAAAAAAATAGATAAAAATCAATGTGACAACCGGAATATCTTAATTTTTTTTCAGAATATTGTAATCGAAGAAGAATTTACTCGACTTCTCGAGGATGTCCGAAAAGACCGATTACTGCTGGTGAAACACGGGCCGGTCATCAAGAAAGGGGCGTCTGTGGTCAAGGAAGGGGACGCTATCAGTGGTTTCATGGACCCTGTGCTGGTTTGTGATGAATAGTCTCCCTTGCTCGCTCTCTCTCTCTCTCTCTCTCTCTCTCTCTCTCTCTCTCTCTCTCTCTCTCTCTCTCTCTCTCTCTCTCTCTCTCTCTCTCTCTCTCTCTCTGTCTCTCTCTCTCTCTCTCTCTCTCTCTCTCTCTCTCTGTCTGTCTCTCTGTCTCTCTCTCTCTTTCTTTCTCTCTCTCTCTCTTTCTTTCTTTCCCTCTCTCTCTCTCTCTCTCTCTCTTTCTCTCTCTCTTTCTCTTTCTTTCTCTCTCTCTCACACTCTCTCTCTCTCTCTCTCTGTCTCTCTCTTTCTCTCTCTCTTTCTCTTTCTTTCTCTCTCTCTCACACTCTCTCTCTCTCTCTCTTTCTTTCTCTCTCTCTCTCTCTCTCTTTCTCTTTCTTTCTCTCTCTCTCTCTTTCTCTTTCTTTCTCTCTCTCTCACACTCTCTCTCTCTGTGAAGCTATTGACTTCATTGTTTTGTGGGCTGGGAATAATAATATTTTTCCCTAGTTTGATTCCTAGTAACAGCCTTGGTTTTACCGGTAAGTTCATCTCCATACGAAAAAGGAAATTTAAAGAAAAGGCCATTTTGACAAAATACTCCAACAAGTTGATGATGATGATATCAGGACGATTTCACGATGACGATAATGATTTCGATGATAATTGAGACGTATATGAAGATAATGAAATTGATGGTGATGACGATAATGATTTCGATGATAATTGAGACGCATATGAAGATAATGAAATTGATGGTGATGACGATAATGATTTCGATGATAATTGAGACGCATATGAAGATAATGAAATTGAAGGTGATGGCGATGATGTGGAGAGGACGATGAGATTAATTATGGAGAGGTAAGATAGGGTTAGCAATCATTATAGTAACATCAACATCTTCACTGTCTCGAACCCACAGGCTCTGTACGACTACATGTCCCAGAAGGGATACCGTGTGATCGATTTATTCAAACGGTTCGACAAGGATCAGTCTATGACTTTGACTCGAGATGAGTTTTACACCGGCCTAGTGGTGAGTAGATCGGCACGGGAGGAGAGTTACATTATTAGAGTAGAGAGGTCGCGTTATGCATTTAACATAACTGAACTTCGTTCCTGGTTTGTTTGTTTTTTTTTCAAGAACAAGTTTAAGAATGTCTTAGAAGCAGAATTCTTTCTAAAACGCTCGAAAAAAGAAAAGGAATTCCCGCAAAAGAATCCAAGAGGTGCACCGCCTTGCGAAAATGCATTTTATTTGCCCTTACGTGGAAATAAGCCTTGAAAAAAGGTATAGAATGAAATTGGAATTTTACAAAATAAGATTATTATCCTAATTCAGTTTTATCTATGTTTCAAAATACAAGTTGGGAAAGTTCTCGAAAGCTTTGTACACTGTATTTGATTTTGTTTTGGTTTCATTTTTCCCGCCTTTTGTCGAGTTTGTGGTGTTACTGTGGTAGTTGGTGTCGTCTCTTTCATTAAATATTGGTTTTCAGTTACAGTTTTTTATTGTTTCACTCCTATTAGTTGTATTATTCTTTTTATTTTTGCTCTTTTGGTAATGGTAACTGATATTCCTGTTTTAATGCTGTTGTTATGTTTGAAAATAGCAGAAAAAAATATGTTTTCTGAACATTTCACGAATTTGTTGTGTCTTTTTGTCTACTTAGCAAGCGCACGTTCCAATGACCGTTGGTCAGCTGGAGGAACTCATGGAGAAACTGGACAAAAATAGGGACGGTATTGTGGATCTCAAGTAAGTAGTGACCTGCAGGCCATTGTGTCCATGGTACAAATTATTCACCAAACTTAAAATCAGTGTTGACATTTCTTTTCTCTACTAACCTAATAAGACCGGACACAGCAGTAATCTGAGCCAAAAAAAAAAAAAACAGCAATATTACGAAGATGAGTTACAAAGAGGATAAAATCAACTTTTTTTTTTAAAATTTCGTTTGTCTCAACAGTTGATATTCAAGATCCTTGTCATGTATTATTTTGAGGGGCAAAACTAGCAGATACTCGGTTGTTTTTTCTTTAATTTTGTTTGCATCTACACCTTCATATCAAACTCTCAAGAATTTTTGTCAAAGATATTTTGAGTATAGTTAAAAAGATTTCATGTTTATTTAAGCAATAAAAATGATATATATATATATATATATATATATATATATATATATATATATATATATATATATATATATATATATAAAATATATATAAATATATATACATTGTTGTTTGTTTGACCATTTTTCTCAATGCTTATTTTAAACTCTCTTTTCGATTAATCGCTTCACAAACAGGGCCTTAGCAGAAATGATGGGCCAGTTCGTGGTAAAAACTTCAAAGAAACATTGCTACACTATGTGATAAAGCTTTTAATGCTTGTATGCTTCAGGCTTTTTGTCACATTTGCTACTTGTAACAGTAGTTCTCTGTGCTCATCTAAATTTTTTTTATTATTATTGTTTTTAGCCCTTTACACCTACCGCTTTTCTCTGCTTACTAAGTTCCTTGGTGATGGCTGGTGCTTTTGGTAGCTTTATGGTTAAACTTGTATTCTCCGACCCTTTCTCCCTCCTCCCCCCCCCTTTTTTTTTCTCTCTTTTTCCCCACCATTTTCCCCACATCTTTCATAGTACCTCTATTTCTGGTGAATACATAGGATCTGTCATGATAAAGGTCGATGGTTATGGCACTCAGAGGATCATAACTATAATGAACGAATATAATCTGATCTCACCATTAGATTTTCCACGTTCTGCTTTAACCCCCCCACCCCACCTCAAAAAAAAATTCCCTTACCCTCGAATATATTACATGGATGATCTATATACTTAACCACTGATTACGACAAAATGTTTGCTACAGTGATAGCCTGATATACTAAAAATTGATCACATGCTACTTTAGCTCAGAATGCCAACCTCCTCAGAACAGAGAAATGTCAGAAAGATGAGATTCAAACCTCATCACTTACCTCAGTGGGTTCTGAAGCTGGGACACAACTTTGCTGCAGATCTAACTCAAGCGTGTCTGTTGGATCAATCTTACCATACAATCATCAAACTAAATCTATAATTGTTTTTCATTTTTCTATTTAGAACGTTTTCTGGTTTGTTTGTTTTTTTTATAGCAATAGAAATGTAAGCAATGTAGACATCAACATATCTTCAGCCTAAGGATAGCTTCTTTTTCATTCTTTTTCATTCTTTATTTTATACACCATCTTACTGGAGTCTCAAATGCTTCATGGTAATAAATATGTTCTTACTTATTAAGTCTTTCTTCTCGGCCTAGCAACGCTTTAATACATTTTTTAATAGTATATGGCCACAAAAAGTCTACTTTAGATCGTGTGAATTGGTAAGAATTTTTTTTCATTGAATTTTGTCCATACGAAAAATAATAGCAAAGTTTACTTGACTCATATGAGAAAAAGAAAAACAGGCAAACAATAAACAAGAATCAAGAGTCTGCTATTTTAAATAGGGCTAGAACTCAAATAACTCTGTAAGATGTTGTAGGCCGAAGAAGTTGATAAATTAAATATTCTGCTAAGCGGCTTCTCTAGAATTTATTCTTCATATACTTATCTAAACCACTGTGTATATATTGCTTTGCTGAGAGTACAAAATGAAACAATTGGTAAATAATGACTTCCCGAGATAACACCCAACATTGTCTTGTAGCCTGAAATCAACACATTTACCCAAATTCATTGCTTTTTGCAATAAATTAAATAAAGGAAAAAAAAAACTATCGTAGCAAATTTCTATGATTTGATGTTTTTTCATCTTCAGAAGAGCTACTTATGAAATCATATTTCTACGTTATTTTTTATTGAATATTTCTGGCCAACAGATTCTTCATGTTCAATTCCCATTATGAAATTATATTTTACATCAACTGCAAAAAAATTTTTTTCCAACTTTGAAGACAAAATTTTATCTATTATTTTTTTTTTCAAACCACCAGAGAACTTATGGATGGTGAAAAATTGTTCAGACGGAAGACCATGAGGAAGAAGCTGCGCGGACAATCTGTAAATGCGGCGGCCCGGCGCAGATCCGGAAGTTTGCCTGAGCTCAATCCGGGGGATAAGACGAAATCCAGTGTTGGACTCTCTAGCGTCGTCGAATAAAATTCTGGATCGGATACAAGAAGAGACACAAAAATTATTATAGACATGTCAAGACATTACGTAGAAATGAATAAGGTCTAAAGAAAGGAGGTACAGAGAAAAAGAGAGAGGGAGAGAGAGAGAGAGAGAGAGAGAGAGAGAGAGAGAGAGAGAGAGAGAGAGAGAGAGAGAGAGAGAGAGAGAGAGAGAGAGAGAGAGAGAGAGAGAGAGATCAAGAGGAACGTTTGAAGATAAGACGAGAAAGAAGAAAATAAATTACGTTTCATTATTATGCTACTTTCATCTTAAAACTCTCGCTATGCTATTACCATGATGTTGGATGTTAAAACTTTGTAAAATTAAAGTGTTCTTGTTGAAACTATAGACAGTTCTTTGAACTTTCATTCATTTACTCTCATTAGTGAAGATGGTTCTAGTGAATGTTTGTGCTTATAACATTACAGCTTTTCACAGAGATTGGAACGGTGGCTATAAGGTTGATCATTCATATTAGAAAAAGGATAAAAATAAGAAAAGAAAGAAAAAACCTACTCCAAAAAGGTGAAGTGAAAAGGGATTCTATTCTGTACATTTTATTTCCCTTGATTGTTCTATTTCTTTTGTTTTGTTTATATTTTTTCAATATTGCTAACTTAAAGATGATGGCGAAGCAGAACCAAACATAAAGGGTAACAACTGCAGTCTAAAAAAGAATCGTGTTATATTATGTTGGTTATTTCCCTTGGATTATGCTCGGACTCGGCGGAGTTCGCACTTACTCCATGTTTGACGGGTGCTCGTCATGTGTTGATTTTGC
>JAWDGP010004681.1:150000-235000 GCA_033675545.1 Elysia crispata | reverse complement strand
AGATAGAGGGTGGAATGGGGAGGAGAGAGAGAGAGAGAGAGAGAGAGAGAGAGAGAGAGAGAGAGAGATCGAAAGGGGGTTGGAGAGATAAGGAAACAGATAAGAAATTAAAGAATAGACGCCGAAAACAAATTGAGAGACAGTGGTTTTATCGGGAAAGAGATAGAGAGAGAAAGAAAGAGAGGGGGGAGGGAGTTTAGCTAGAGGGAAAAATACACCCACAAAAAGAGAGAATGAGCTATAGAAAGAAAGATGACGAGAGAGGAAAAAGAAAGGTAGAGAGCAAATAGTGAGAGAGCGAGAGAGAAATATTTAGTTATTATATAGAAACAAAAAATGCAGTCAGTATTAACAGCCAGCAAATGAACGAAGCGAGCGTGTTCAAAGAAAAGAATCAGTGTCATAAACTGAGGAAGTTCATGTCATTACAGTATGACCATTCCTGCTTCACAAAGTCTCCTACAATTCTGTCTCGATAAATCCGTAGGAGAAAACTATTCGGTGCGCAATTTCAGATTTCCTGGAATTTAATCCACTCGTAAAAATCCTTCTAATCCGAGTTAATATTTCCTCCCTTTCTCTCCCCCCACTTTACCCGATCCTGCTTGCTCATCCACAGCGCTCAGCTTAAGGTTGACAATTGCGAGCCAATATCGATATAATTCTCTCAAGTACTTTTCCTCCGGTTCTTTAATCCGATTGAGCGAAAAAAGACTTGAACTCATTATATTTGAGAACAGGAGAGGCGACCACCCTGAACTATCGTCCTCACAGAGAGGGGGAGAGAGAGAGAGAGAGAGAGAGAGAGAGAGAGAGAGACAGAGAGACAGAGAGACAGAGACAGACAGACAGACAGACAGACAGAGAGGGGGGGAGAAAGAGAGAGAGAGAGAGAGAGAGAGAGAGAGAGAGAGAGAGAGAGAGAGAAAGACAGACAGACAGACAGACAGACAGACAGACAGACAGACAGACAGAGGCCCGGCAGATTCTCCCGTTGCTTGCTCCGCTGATTGTGTCGTCAAGTCTCTCCACAAGGATTACTGGCCCGTCTCCGGGAACAGTGAAGATTTTAATGGAGGCACTTTGCTGCTGCCATGGTCTCCGGCGGTTTTATTCACTCTGCTGCGGCTGTCAGGAAGTTTAATAACCGTTGGTCGCCACACATGCCAGGGTTAAGTGTTTGCGGATTTTAGGCTATGGGTAATTTTTAATTAATTTTTTTTTTCTTAAAATTGGTACTTTGATCGAAACAGGACTATGCAAGTTAGAATCAACACTAAAGGCTTTATTGTTTAACTATAGAGAATGCAAGTCAATTTTCATTGTTTTTAATAGAGAGTTAATGATTCGAAACAGATTTTGACATATTGGTATGAAAATAATATAAAAAAAAAACATGAAAAACCACAGAAATCCCTTAGTATTTAAAATAAGACTTCCTTATAGCTGTGGTTATAACGGGTATTCTATCCTTCCATAGCTTCTAAATCAAGTTTTGAATTGTTTAACGTCCTTCGGATGTCCTTGGGGTTTTATTTGGGGTACTCCACTCTCGGTTTTCTCTTTTCTCTTTCTCCAAAGTTTGTTTTGTTTTTTGCTTCTGGATGGATAAAGACTCTAGCAAAGTAATCGTGAAGCTGTGTGTGTGTGTGTGTTAAGGTCAAAAGGTCTTTGGGTGAGAGGTATTTGTGTGGATATCACACGCTGTGAGAAGAATGACGAAAACTTCGAGACAGGGGAATCTTTTTATTACTTACCCTTTACATAATCCAGCTCCATAGCGTTCTTCCATTCCGTGAGATATTTTGTCTCGTGTAAGAATGCAGTTTTTCATTCTGGATAGTTGTTGTGTATGTGGGTGTGCAGGAAGATTTTGCTTTGAACGTTCTAGGAGTTTGGTTACCCTGTTTGGCCTGGTGTGAATCTTTCTACGGCCGTCTCCAAAGGCTGTGGAGGCATGATGAAGGAGTGTGGATTATGGTCTATAGAGGCGATGGCTGTTTTTGTTTCCTGGCTGTGACTGTCAGTCTCTCCGTTTATCAAGCTCTTGGGATTCAGGCAAAGTTTAAAAACTTGATTTTTTTAAAGTTTTTATTGCGCAGAACTGTCAGCGGTAAAAGTAAAATGTTCGCACACGAAAAAGAGAGAGAGAGAGAGAGAGAGAGAGAGAGAGAGAGAGAGAGAGAGAGAGAGAGAGAGAGAGAATGAAAATAGTCATTACTGATGAAGCTATTAAAGCGGAACATTAATTTGTTAAATCTATAGTAGTGTTTTCTTTTTCTTTCTTTCTTTTTTGTACAGTAGTTATAAAGTTGTGTGCTTTTTCGTTTTAGATTCTGTATTATACTATTAATAGAGACACACACCCGTCCTTTTTTATCCTTTTGGATCCTTCAAGAGAGGTGTTTTTGCATTCTATTTAGAGAGAGAGAGAGAGAGAGAGACGCATATGGTGGGAAATGAGACTCAGGTGATGTTAAACAATTAAGAAGTTGTATTTATAAGTTTGAGATCAAAATACTGAGGGAAACAAAATGATACAGCAAGAAAGTTGTCTTCAGAAACTTGACGTATTGTTTGAAACGGCTTTGAGGATAAGCGCACAGAGATTTAAAGGAACATCTTTGAATCTTGAGTGAAAAATGTCAAAATCTTTATGGAGACGCTCCATGATCAAATCTTTAATACTTTTGGGGGAAATAGTCATTACATTTAGAGGTATGCCCTTGAGGTTTTTGCCAACAGATTCTAAAACTTAATATGCTGTCCCTACAGAAATCAAAGAGTATACCAGTCTCAGCGTTGCGTTAATATAAAATCCACTAGTCAAGCTTTCTTTATGAAGAGTCTATAAGTAAAAGAAAATCCTTGCGGATTACTTCTTATAAATATTTTTCGCATATTTATGGAATAGGGAAAAGTATTCAAACCGAAATAACCCAAGACTCTCTCTAACCGTATCGATAACATGTAACCAATGATCTGGATAATTCCTCATAACACGTGTGGTTGAGGAGACTTGGAAGAGAGCAGCAGGGTTCTCTAGATCTATAACCATTTTAAGGACCTGTTAAACTCAGGTTTCAAGATTACACGCAGCCCTGAAGGAGGGTTCAAACCGCTTGTGCTCATCCATCAAGATCACACCGGGCAGTCCGACTGGGGTCTCAGCTTGCCGACAGAAACTTAATGTCTTCAGGAGCTGGGGTAGATGTATGGGCTAAACTGGCGTCTTTATGGTCCGTATTGTTGAGTTTTATCCCCCTGTCTCTGTCCTGTCTCCTGTTGTCTCGCCACTTAGTCCTGGCCAAGGGTGCCACGAGCCAGAGGACATCAAAGCCAGGCTGCAACCAGCAGACCGGAAACAGATCTGGTTTTAGATCGACGGGTGTCGTGTTTCCGGTTTACAGCCAGGTAGTCGCAGAGTCGCAGCAAGATCCAGGAAGGCACGGGCAAATAAGGTTAATGGGCCGTGCGTCTCTGTACTGTCTGTCTCAGCTCGTCAACTCTGGCCAGTGGTCAACAGAATCGTCGCTTGTGATTTGAGCTCCGATGTTTGGAGTCAAAAGACGGTTTATAATGTCAGGAGAATGGCGGCGGTGTCAAAACAATAACCAGGCTGCTTTTATAGCTGTTATATGGCGTAAGTTCCAACATATTTTTTCAATGATGCTAGCGCCCCAGTATTTTTTTTATTCGTTCTCCTATTAGAGTTTTAATGTCACGATAATAGGTGTGAACTGGTTGAAGGAAAAATGAATAATCACTTAACTGTGTACCAAGCCTAATGGCCCCTCGTAGAGTATATTTAAAAAAATGAATGAGTCCGCCGGAGCATTCAAAAGAATAAATGTCCATAGAAGAGAAAGATGATCATATTTTCTCAGCCCATCTGACAACAACTTCAAAGTCGTGGATCTCACACGATCAAAAGGCGTCGAGTTTGAACCATGTCGGAAACACGGACAGGCGGAGCAGATCCAAGGATTTTGCTCCACGATTTTTTTTTCTTCCAACTACCCCTTTTTTTTTAACGGTACTGTTTTTCCCGGGAGTGTATATCAGACAAGAAAAAAAATCTTTATTTTACCCATCAAATTCAATCGAGAGTCTTCCTATATACTTTAAAAAGATCTTAAAATAGATTTGGAAAATACACATTTTGTCAATTTTCCCTATCCTAGAATCATAATCTTAACTACGCAAACTCTTTCTCTTCAAGCAACAGAAATAGCAACTCGGAAGAGGAAATTCGACTAATTAGATTAGAAAAATTCTATTCAATTTGATGTTGTTGTTTTCTTTTTTTTTTTTTTTTTTCCTGGAATGACAAGCTGTGGGAGGCAGAGGGGTATAATTATTATGTTTTACAAATTTCAGAACGACAATGCTAGGTTATTTGGACCTATTTTAACAAGATCAGGTCTCTGTCTCCGTCTCTCTCTCTCTCTCTCTCTCTCTCTCTCTCTCTCTCTCTCTCTCTCTCTCTCTCTCTCTCTCTCTCTCTCTCTCTCCATTATGTTAAAGTAATAATAGGATCCGAGTTGTGTCACTCTGTTTTAATTATTTTAAAGCAACTAGTGCTGGAAAGGGTTGGGGCGAGAGAGAGAGAGACAGAGACAGAGACAGAGAGAGACAGAGACAGAGAGAGACAGAGAGAGAGAGAATTAAGAAGGAGAGTGAAAGGGGCTTAGAGAAATAGGGAGGAGAAAAACAGACAGTCAAAAACTGAGAGACAGAACTGATGTAGAAGCTGGGAGAATGGGAGAATCAAAGACTGTAAGGGAGATAAGTCATAAGAGAAAGAAAGGTAAGTGAATAAGCGCGCGAGAGATGTGATAAAAGAGCCACTCTCTCCTAATTGTTATTTTTTTTTTTGTGTTCCATTCAGAGGACCAGCTTAAGGTAGATTTATTTCTCATTCTGAGGCACCATAAACATTTTTGTGCCGCCCCATCTCTCGGAAAGAGACACTGATTTTGTAAAGGCCATGTATTACTGCGCTGTGACTTCAAAGGCAGACGACGTATCACAACGAGGGTCTACTTTTTTATTGTTTCGCCTAACTAGATCTATAAAAGCATAAACAGCACTTTGTAGTTGATAACGATCTGATAGAACTCACTTTAGTAGGTCTCTCAGCAAAATATAAAAATACATAATTGTGAGGAGAAATGGAATGTGACAAATCCTTGTTTATGTTGATGTTTTCACAGCAGCGGGGAATTTTGTAGAGCGAATTTTTTAGCGTTTGGAGAGCCAGAGAAAAAAAAAACTGTGGAAAGCGATAAAACATTTCATTATATGTTAATGGTTGACAACTTTCTCCACAAGACTGACTGTAATATTAAATACAATAATGATAAATTTAAATATAATAATCATAGTAAAATGCTAAAGGTATTTATGATAAAGCTAATTTTTTTTTCAACCACCACATTTTACTTTAAAATTTTTTGCTCTAATAGCTTTAAAATTAATGTCATTTAAATCATCTTAGTTGCTTTAATTTTTTTTATGCAATCGAGTCTCTCGGTATTTTAAGTGTGTGTAATCTGACCTATGTTATTTTATCCTTTTCCAGAATAACCGAGCCTTGAGTCTGGAAGCCATTCTTAAAAAAGCCCTACCATCATTCTTGCATTTGTGGCAGCAATGTTAAACCGTTGTTTTGATGAAATACCATATGAGGCATTCATCAGTTTTTACTGCAAAAATAGAACCGTCGTAGATTATCGAAGAAGGAAAAAAAAGAGAGTTGGGGAAACGCAACAATTTGTGCTTCTTTAAATCTGCATTCTTAATTTGTGTTGATTTTAACCTCCTTATGTTAAAATGAAAACTGCATAGATTCGTACTTTATGCAACTATGTTGAAAACTGGCAATTAGGGCCTACAGTAATCTTTTTTTTTTTTCAAATAAACAAAGACGCCTATTAATATATAAGTTCCATTTCCTCCTTTCTTTCTTTCCTCCCTTTGTTTCGACTTTCCCTGAGAACAGCCCACATCGTGAGTTTCATCTTGACACCCAATTGAGTAGTTTAGTCTCTTTGGAAAACTCCTGACCATGTCACTCACTGAATTACATGCAACAAAACCAGCGTTTTGTGAAGTCTTGTCCAAAATGACTCCATATTTCACGCTTCTGTGGTGGCCAATTCCGAAAACTACCTCAGTCCCCTCGCGTCAGGTTACTCTCTGAACCTCAGAACTAATTCTGGAAACGCCAAGAAATTGGCCGCCAATCGCCGCGCGAAATCTTTCCGCTCAATTAAACCGTGGATGTTGGCGAAGCTTGACCTTCGGGTCGGGTCGCCAGAGGTCAACCTCATTACAGGCCCCCAGGTTTGGTGTGGACAAACCTGGACCCTTCAGAGCTACCAGTTTGGTTGTCTGTTAGAATTTTGTATTTTTTCCTTCATTTTAAGCGAGGCTTTCTCATATTGTTTAATGAGGAAACATGAGAGGCTCAGAAAGTGATTTCTATAAACATCAGTTGATTTTGTTTCCAAATTATACATCCTTGGTACATGCAAACATTCTGGAGAGTAATCTTTTAAAGAAGTTTGAATTAAAATGATCAATAAAGTATTAGAATTCAAGGACTCCCAAAAAGTATCTTTTTTTCGTATGATGGAAAAAAACCTTTTGGATATTAAAATGTTTTTTCCAGACTATCTTATCCTGATGTGGCATCTTGTGCATAGCGAAACACAAGCCTTCGACGACGTGAACTTATACATCAAATTTAGAAACGAGTTTACCTTTGTTAAACTTGTTTTTCTAAGTTTATAGTACTTATTTCAAGATAGCTTTTTAGTTGAAAATCGTGTATTTAGTGATACCAGACAACTCAGCCGATAGAGCTTTGGATTTTTAATAAAAAGACGGTCTGTTCGATTATGGCTGAGACATGCAGTGCGGTAAATTGGGTCGGATCTTATGCAAACATTATTTTGAATTCGTGGCCTGATGGAAAGCCGCCTTATAATTCCCCGTATAAATTGTAGTTAAGAAGTAATTCCACAGAAAGCCAGTTTTGAAGAGGCATTGTCGATTTCTCCCTCTGCTGCTGTTTCTTATCTTTTCCTTGCATTATTTCATAATTCCTTGAAATGTACATAGATTTATTGGCTAAAACGGCTAAACCAGTTTTGCTTAATTTTTTTATTAAAACTATTTTTAACTCTTTTGAAAAAGTCTAGAATTAGTGACTAGATATAAAAGCAGCGCATTTTGATATCGCGTTGATTTTTTATGATTTTGTAAATATTAATATTCTTGATTTGTTTGCGAGTAAATTAGGGGATTTTTCCCCCGTGTGTACACAAGATATTAAAGTGCTCACTTAAAAATCCTATGAGAGCCCTTACGTGAATAATGTACTGCGTTAGTACTATCACTTTATCGTCATAATTTCAAAAGGCTGGACCTTGTATCAAAAACATGTAAGTTACTCATGATTTACGGGTTGTTACTCACTATACTGGCGCAAAAATATAAAATTCATTTTAGGTTTTGGAGTTATTGTTTTGGTTGCTTTCTTGTTGCTGTTTTGTTGTTATTGTTGTTGTTGTTGTTGCTGGTTGTTGTTTTTTTTTTGTAACTTTTTTTTCCTGTTGTAATTTTAGGGGGATGCAATTTAGGAGGTAGAGGGGGGTGGCGTCCTCCAGTAATTTTATTTATTTACATGTATTTTTTAATAATTTTTTTTTCTTGTAAGTGTCCTTTCATTGCTTTTCCCCCTTGAAAAAAAAAAAGATTAAAAGAGGAAGAACCACGAGAGAATAACTGTAATTATTAGTTGTTGTGGGCGTTGTTGTTATTGATTTTATAATTTTAATTGAGAAACTGTCGAGCACGGATAACTGTGACTTTTCTCCCATGTTGAAGCCCGTCGCGCCATTGTTTTCCACAGGCGATTCTTGTAAAAGGTTTAAAGGAAGATTAATTTATTTTATTCTGAAAGCTAACTGCCGTCGTATTTTTATCTACAATAAACGTTCTCAAGTCAGGAAAAAAAGGAATGAATGAGAAACGAGAGATGTTTTAGTTGTCTTTTAGAACATACTTTACATAGAGGCTTATAAGAACTGTCAATAAGTTTATTGAATTGAATTTTTTTTATCTAAACTTATGTTAAATCTTTTTATTTTTTTTAAACTGAAGTAGCTTTTACGAGTAGGATTATGATCTTCCGAAGTTAGCTCAGTCCGTGAACATTTTATTTTTGAATGGATGTGGAAACTTTTGGTATACATAAAATCATTCAAGATTGTAAGTCGGGTATGGTGTTGCATGATTCGGGGCAAGACTCCGCCCAGGTCGATCTGATCAAACCAATCAAGGTATACTCTGAGAGGAATCTCTAGCAGCACTAACTATCTAGGTAAAATGGTACTGGTCTCGAGCACTACTATCTATCTAGGTAAGATGGTACTGATCTCGAGCACTACTATCTATCTAGGTAAGATGGTACTGGTCTCGAGCCAGCCAGTATCTCGGTGATCTGGTCAGGAGTCGTGACTGTTGCAGGACTGGTGAGCTCATCGGGCCTGGTGCTTGTTGCCTCACCTCTAGCCCTGCATCAGAGCACAAGATCTGAGAACAGTACTGTCATAGCGGGGGGAGAGACATGACAGAATTCAGGGAGGAATAGAGGGGTGAATAGACTTAGGGAGAAATAGAGGGCGAAGAGATGCTTTAGAGAGAGAGGGGAGTCAATAATAACTTTAGAGAGAGGGGGGAGTCAATAATAACTTTAGAGAGATGGGGGAGTCAATAATAACTTTAGAGAGAGGGGGGAGTCAATAATAACTTTAGAGAGAGGGGGAGTCAATAATAACTTTAGAGAGAGGGGAGAGTCAATAATAACTTTAGAGAGAGAGGGAGTCAATAATAACTTTAGAGAGATGGGGGAGTCAATAATAACTTTAGAGAGAGGGGGGAGTCAATAATAACTTTAGAGAGAGGGGGGAGTCAATAATAACTTTAGAGAGAGGGGAGTCAATAATAACTTTAGAGAGAGGGGAGTCAATAATAACTTTAGAGAGAGGGGAGTCAATAATAACTTTAGAGAGAGGGGGGAGTCAATAATAACTTTAGAGAGAGGGGGGAGTCAATAATAACTTTAGAGAGAGGGGAGAGTCAATAATAACTTTAGAGAGAGAGGGGAGTCAATAATAACTTTAGAGAGAGGGGGGAGTCAATAATAACTTTAGAGAGAGGGGGGAGTCAATAATAACTTTAGAGAGAGGGGGGAGTCAATAATTGTCAGTGGAGGAAAGAAGTAAATGAGTGAAATGACCGTTTATGGTGGACAATGCTTATACCCAAGTCATTCGTAAGAATGATAAAAAAGGGAATTTTATAAATAATTATTTTTTTTTAAATCTTGATTAAACCTGAGAGGCACAAGACAGATCAAAAAAAGGATAACAAGAGGAGACCAAGATGGAGAGACAGAAAAATATCAATCCCAGAGACACAGCATTCATAAATTCAGTGGATTTTGAGGGGCATGACCGAATGTCGGATCTAATGCACAGATAAAAATGGAAAATACTATTTAAAAAATCTGAAAGATTTGAAGATACTGACGCTTTACAGGGAGAGGAAAATGAAACTATCATGATCGAACAGGAAGTTATCACGTGATTGACCTAATGCTGAGGAAAAACAATGAAAGAAAAAGACGGGGAACCAAAGATAAACACTTCAATTCAGAAAGGTCGAAAAATAGAGCAAAGCCCGTTTTATTTGTTGCCTTTCTCGCTCTAGTCAATTTCTCTAATCTAAAATCGATGGTTGATTGGAGTCTCTGGAGATCAAAGTATTGTTTATAGTGAAGGCAGGGGTCACCCTCTCGTGGTCTGTTGGCTATTTCTGTCGTTTCTTCCAGTTCGGTGTTCCCCTGGGATGCGATATGTCAGACTTACTGTCAGCCCCTGGCCCCGGTACAGCCATTATGTGCTGAGCCTGGGTGAGCTGTCTGCTGTGGAGGTTACGTGGGAGGACTGGCCTCGTGTAATGGTGCAAACATTATGGGCTGCTCTAGCGGGATTTACCGAGATTTCATGGTATAGAGATTGAGCGTTATTATCATTTTTATGATTAGAGACTCGGGTACGGAGATTTCTGGTTGCGTTGTTATATTAAGCTGTTATTCTTCATCTTTTTGTCTCCTATGTTGCAATTCTTTGATGCTGTGTTTTCCTCTTTTGTCCGCTGTTATTATTGTGTTTACAGTTATTCTCAGGTGTCCATCATAATCAAACTGAGACAACAGATTGTCACTTCTGTGTTGAGTGGCATCGTTTTGCAGCAGTATAATGTGAACATTGTCCGCTGTTATTATTGTGTTTACAGTTATTTCTCAGGTGTCCATCATAATCAAACTGAGACAACAGATTGTCACTTCTGTGTTGAGTGGCATTGTTTTGCAGCAGTATAATGTGAACATTGTCCGCTGTTATTATTGTGTTCACAGTTATTTCTCAGGTGTCCATCATAATCAAACTGAGACAACAGATTGTCACTTCTGTGTTGAGTGGCATTGTTTTGCAGCAGTATAATCTGAACATTGTCCGCTGTTATTATTGTGTTCACAGTTATTTCTCAGGTGTCCATCATAATCAAACTGAGACAACAGATTGTCACTTCTGTGTTGAGTGGCATTGTTTTGCAGCAGTATAATGTGAACATTGTCCGCTGTTATTATTGTGTTCACAGTTATTTCTCAGGTGTCCATCATAATCAAACTGAGACAACAGATTGTCACTTCTGTGTTGAGTGGCATTGTTTTGCAGCAGTATAATGTGAACATTGTCCGCTGTTATTATTGTGTTCACAGTTATTTCTCAGGTGTCCATCATAATCAAACTGAGACAACAGATTGTCACTTCTGTGTTGAGTGGCATTGTTTTGCAGCAGTATAATGTGAACATTGTCCGCTGTTATTATTGTGTTCACAGTTATTTCTCAGGTGTCCATCATAATCAAACTGAGACAACAGATTGTCACTTCTGTGTTGAGTGGCATTGTTTTGCAGCAGTATAATGTGAACATTGTCCGCTGTTATTATTGTGTTCACAGTTATTTCTCAGGTGTCCATCATAATCAAACTGAGACAACAGATTGTCACTTCTGTGTTGAGTGGCATTGTTTTGCAGCAGTATAATGTGAACATTGTCCGCTGTTATTATTGTGTTCACAGTTATTTCTCAGGTGTCCATCATAATCAAACTGAGACAACAGATTGTCACTTCTGTGTTGAGTGGCATTGTTTTGCAGCAGTATAATGTGAACATTGTCCGCTGTTATTATTGTGTTCACAGTTATTTCTCAGGTGTCCATCATAATCAAACTGAGACAACAGATTGTCACTTCTGTGTTGAGTGGCATTGTTTTGCAGCAGTATATTGTGAACATTGTCCGCTGTTATTATTGTGTTCACAGTTATTTCTCAGGTGTCCATCATAATCAAACTGAGACAACATATTGTCACTTCTGTGTTGAGTGGCATTGTTTTGCAGCAGTATAATGTGAACATTGTCCGCTGTTATTATTGTGTTTACAGTTATTTCTCAGGTGTCCATCATAATCAAACTGAGACAACATATTGTCACTTCTGTGTTGAGTGGCATTGTTTTGCAGCAGTATAATGTGAACATTGTCCGCTGTTATTATTGTGTTCACAGTTATTTCTCAGGTGTCCATCATAATCAAACTGAGACAACAGATTGTCACTTCTGTGTTGAGTGGCATCGTTTTGCAGCAGTATAATGTGAACATATTTTATACAAAAGTATCCTGTTTATTATCTATTATAGGCTACGGGAAAGAAAACAGATAAAGATTGGGTTTGGTAAAAAACTATTTCCAGCAAATCTGAAAACAAATATACTTTATTCGTATCAAATAGGCCTTTGTATAAATCTGAAACCATTAATTTTGTTCACAAAACATTTCTTGATGAAAAACCCTGAGTTGGTATCGTGCCTCATACTATAACTTCATTGGTCGGCGTAACACCCAATAATTTGTTCATTGGTTTGGTTTCTGTTTTTTTGGTTGCTTTTTTTGTTTTTGTTTGTGTTTTTGTTCTTTTTTGGTTAATTTTTATTTGTTTGATTTGCTTTGCTTGTGTTATTGTTGTTGTTGTTGTTGGTTTTTGTTTGTTTTGCTTGCTTATTTGTTATTTTTTTATTACGAAATTTGAATTGAAAGTTCTTCATCATGACCAAAATTCTGGCTTGAGATTCGCCAATAACGAGTTCAATCCTTGTCTCTAACCACATTTCCTTTAGAAAGCAGTTTATACGAACGACTTTTGATTTCACAGGTCTTAATTTGGTTCCGGTCAGTTGAAGATAATGTAACAAAGAAAAGCACCGAGGGAGATTTCATCCACAAACGTATCCTCACTCTCAGCAACACTGTAACACTCGTCTTGAGATCTGAAAGAAATTGGGATCGCTATCCTAACCCACTCACAACTCTCTCGCGAAAAAAAGGTGTTCCAGTTTATCAAGTTCTTCTTCGATAGAATTTTCTTTTGGGAGCCCAAGGCAAAAAAAAATTATATTCCACATTAAAATTAAACTCTTTATTCCTCTATATGTTTCCTTTTAATCTTACTTTCCTTCCATTATTACTATTCCTTAACTGCGCTCTTCTGTTTCCACATCAGTTGATCTTGTGTGCATTCATCAGGGCGTGTCTAATTGAGTAAATTAAACTTTCATCTCGAAGCACAGAAGGGCGGGCAAAAGAAGAACCCTCCTCAGTGAATGTGCCTTGAATCTGCTGAGTGCGAGACCCATTGTGCCATTTCCATTTTTTTTTTTTTTTTACCCTCTGCACACAAGAAACCTGCATGATTTCAATGCCTCCCATGGAACACAACTTTGACTTATTAATCGACCCGTGGTGAACCATTTCTGACCCGACAACTCCAAGTTTAAACTGCGCTCTGCCCACGGCTAAATCACCAGTTGAAGAACCAATGATTTTGAACAGCAATTCTATAACAGAGGAGAGAAAAAAAAAGGAGGAAGAAGAAAAAAAAAACTCCACACGTTTTCCGTTTATTGCTACAAGTTTAATGAAGTGTGAATCAGTTTTATAATGTTGGTCAGCAGCGAATGATCGTCTTTGTATGTCTGTTTTCACGCCAGTGTTTATGCTGGCAGCCCAGGTATTTTCCTCTCGTTCACGCCGGTGCGCGCGAGACGTGGCGAGCGCTGAACGCCGATTTGCCCGCGTCGCTGAACGCTTTCTCGGGCTGCGTCCGATAAACTGAGCAGAGAGCGCTCGAGCTGAAAATCTGAGACAAAGACCAGGGAAAAGGGAAATGTCCAGTTTTGCCGCTGTCTCGATATGCGATACTTAAGCCGTCGTTTCTGCAGTAGAAAAACCTTGAAATGTTCAACTTTTGTTAACGGATTTTGGCACTGATGTGACCTCTAACCTTTTAATAATCATATCACAGATATGAGACTCTTGTGAAGGAAATCCGCCAAGTTCTTTGTCATTCAATCACGGCAAGAAGGCGCAGACTCTTACCTACGCTTCTAAACACCACTTGAGACATTCTGTTCTCCCGGTACAAAATAAAATGTTTGTATTCAGGTGTGTAAACCACCTTCAAAATCTTAGTCTTTAGTTGGACTTTGACCGAGCACAAAACTGCTTGGCCAGAATGGCGTGTTTCATTGTCAGAAAATGTGAGCTTTATTGGAAAGTTATATTATAAGAATAAGACTGATGAACAAGGCTCTTTTATGCATTACAGGCTTAGTTTGGGAAAGGTTCTCATGGTTCTGAGTTGATTGTAAATACAGCATCTTCATAGCTAAAATCTAAAGTGTCCATGTTTTTTACTTTTTCTAGTCATGCATTAGTAGAGAGTAAGACAGAAAGCTCTAGTTGCTCAGGTATTGTCACATTCATGGCCGAGTATCAACTAAATATAATAAAACTTAACGACTTAACAAAACTCGAAATTCAGATAAAGATTTTTTTTAAACCGGTAAATTGAAGCTGGTTGCCAACAGTAGACGAGGAGAAGTGCTGGCCCAGAAACATGGCAATTGGGTACCTCTACCTCAGACTGAATCAGCTTGATCAATAACCAATCAGAAGCATTGATCTACCATTGATCGATATTAACCATGAAGCTGCAAGTGTGATTGAAAATCTATGGTTTCAGTTTCCACGGTTTAAGTGCTGGGCATTACTATCTGTGATAATTTATTGTTTGAACTGCGAGCGTGGAAACTAATATAAAAAAATCAGTTGTGAGCACCAAAGCACACTAGTACATACACAAATCAACAAATCTCGCACCCCGACCCCTTTTTCCCTCCACTGTAGCCAACCCCTTCCCATCCTTCCCCCACATAATTAGAGCTTTCCTCCAATTTTAATTCTTCTAACTATTACAGTAATCAACACACAGAAAATCTTTTTTTAGGCATACTACGTATTTTTCTTTTAACTCTTAAAACTCTTTGGTAGAATGGACCACTCTTAGTTTTGTCTCTCCTTTTACAAATGAAATTTCCCCCTAGTTTTATCACCTGCCCCTTCCTATTTAAACAAATCTCAGCTAAACCGGCAGGAAAAATTCATCCAATTGTTTGTTGTTTTTTTTCTCAATGAGTCTTGTTAATAAGGAGAAAAAAATATGCTGCTACTACTTGTTCTAAACAGTTTTAAAACAATCGTTTTGAGGCCAAACTATTTTTGATCGGCTTCATCTGTTTGATTGAGCTGTTAGTTTTATTATTAGTTGATCAAACACCCAATAAGAACAAGATGGAGTTATGTTGTCTGCCAGGCCAGGAATTGGTTTCAAGGTCTATTAATTGGAGTATATTAATAACCAAGCTGAGGGACTCTCATTCAGTCTACATTATAAAGAACAGACTCACCTCCATTACTCCCTTTTCTTATCATTTTTTTTTTTGTCTTTTCCCTTGTGGAACTTGGAGATCTTAATGTTTAATCTGGTCCTGAAACCCCAGGCCAAGATTTATTATCTATTTTGACCTGACTGTCTCCTCCAAACTGGCCATTCAGTCCCATGACCTGGCAATATCGCCGCTCTCCGTCGGCTCGAGCCGAGATCAGAAAATTGTCTGCACGTCCAATCAGATGCAATCATTCGGAAACCTCTGAGCACCAGAAGATCAGTTATTGCTGACGATCAAACACAGCGATCTCTCTCTCTCTCTGTTGCAGCCTTTATTCTCTTTTCTTTCTATTACTCGCCTTAAAAACTGTTTAGACTGTGAAAGCAGCAAGCCACCGGGAAATAATGACACTGCTAAGTCCCACTCAAAACAGTAGATAAAGGACGAAAAGGTGATAAAAAAAATTCGGGTGTTTTTTGGGTTATTTTTTGTTGTTGTTGTTGTTGTTGTTGTTGTTGTTGTTGTTGTTGTTGTTGTTGTTGTTGTTGCTGTTGTTATTTTTGGGTTGTTGTTGTTTTTTTTGTTGTTTTGTTTTGTTGTGTATTTTTTTAATCTCAGATTTATTTAAGATTTCGTCGCTAACACGATATGTATTTTGTTCGAATCTTATCGTGTGTGAGATCGACAATTTCGGCACTCGTCAAAAAATGTTGATGCTATCAAGAAACTTGATCTTATTTTACAATAACTTCTGCACGACAATTCTTTGTTGTAACGAATCCGTTTCGATGCTTCACGGAAGTTGGATGCCATCGACTTCAACTCAAATCCATGTCTAATACTGTTGTCACCAGGATTCTATATCCTATTGTTTTCTTTCATCGTTGATCTTATTAAAAATCGATCGGTGTATTTTTTGCCTGTGCTTGCTTCAGGCTAGCGTTGACCTCACACTGCGGCAGGGCAGTGACGAGGTCCGGCAGGGGAGATTAATCTAGCAAGTACTTCCCAATCGCATTACTTGGCTCGGCCAGGTTCCTGCAACAGGAAGAAAAACAAAACAATCGCGTAAGTCATGTACACTTGTTCTGTACTCAGGTTTCTGAAAGTGAAACTGTGATAAGTAAATCCACTATGAGAGTGTATCGACTTACTAAGGCAATTTTTCCCCCATTGTCGTAGCCAGATGTCTTTACGACCAGGTTAAGTCCACTGGTGTATGCTGGCACTAGGTCTTGAGTTGACCCAAGTCTCCAACGGACATCGATCTACACCTTCCCGACTTTGATTGGTCGTGTGTGTGGAGCTTGATTTGGCTTACACGCCACCGAGAATGGTGTTGACTGGTCATTGAGTTTGGAACATTTAAAATATGTCACATCAAAGGTGTACATTTCTTAAACCAAACGTTGGGAGTGTGACACACTGACAACTTCCATTATTGAGATTCCTTATGTTCAGTCCATAGTTGATAAAGAACAGTTTATCTTTTTTAATTATTATTTTTCAACCCTTTCTTTTTTTCTCAGACTAAGAAAAAAAATATTTATTTATAGCCCTCGGAATCGAATTCCTGAACCTTAAGTTTAAAAAAGAAAGCATTTCCAAGATTTTTTTTTATGATTATTCAGTATTTCTTTGAAGATGACCTTTGATTTGCAATGTCGAATGACATAATTCAAATAAAGGGGATACACAGACATGTGATATTCATGGAATCTAATGGAAAGTCCTAGAAATATATTTTAATAAACTTTCAGCTTCGATCAAGGATTAAACCGCAAGATTTTAAAATGGGATAAACTGAATGAGGTGAGTGAAATGTTCTTTTCTCTCTGATGTAAATTCTAAACTACTGTAAACCAAGATTTTACCAAACAATTCAGAGTATGTTTTTATGACTTAGACACGTGTAACTGTTGATCAGTAAGGTTTCATATTAGATTTGTTGTGTCTACAAATTTCCTTTGTTTTATTTTGAATAAGAAAAAAAGTTGCATCTTTGTTCCAAATTTTGAGAAAATGACTTCTTGATAGTTTCATAAAGACTAGCAGTTGATTTTTTTAATACCTTCTTTTATGATTATAATTATTTCAAAAACACTTTGATGTTTCTTAAACGTGTATTTTACCCAGTGACACTTCTTTTGCAATATATAATCAAACGTGTTTTAAGAAATAGAGATGTTGCAGGACGTCAAAAAATTGTTTTCGTTTTTTGTTTTTTGTTGTTTTTTTTTTAGTTTGTTTTTGTTTTGTTTTTTTTTTAAAGCATCATGCACTGATACACGAATCATAAAACGTAAGAGCAGATCTGATTTAAAGCTTAAACGAAGGAGATGAAAAGATTTTTCTATTGACATCTAGGCCGGACCTCCAGGGCCAACAATGGGCCAGACCAGACTTACATGTCATGTCACATGCACAAACCCTGCCTGATGATAGGCCGGTCACAGAGCCTCCATACACTTCCCCCACACCCGTGACAAACCGGAAGAGAAGCCATATCCCCCACAGCTATTAGAAGGTTAAAGATTATTGCACACAGGGGATAATATTTGTCAAAGATTCCTTGTCAAATATTTCATCCTTGCCCTAAAATTTCCTAAACCTTAGATCCATACAAGTGGCCTGCAGTGAGATACAAGGCTCGCCCTTGTGTTTTGAGGGAGTATGTAATCATATCATAGTTATGTTTTTCTTGTCTCTGTTCGGGCCCGTAAGCGCCATCCACTATTTGATGAGACAACGGGCGTCGTGTCGTCCAATGAGAAGTCTCGAGGTCCTTCCGTGCGCTCGGGCTCGCCGCCTGCTAATCAAAGGCGGTTGTCATGCCAGATCCGGCTTACCGCGCATGACACCGCTTTGATGTTTGACGGTTCGGCAATATGTCAAGGGTTCTGATGGCCAGCAGCGGCTGTCGACGGAGGAAAAAATAAGAGTATAAAATGATTTCAAAGGGAATTGGTGATGATAGAGAATGGGGAGAAATATGACAGAGGAAACAGTATTTGAATGAGAGGTAGAGTAAAAATGAAGGGTGGGAGGAGGTGGCGGTTTTGTTTCTCGAGGGTTTGGGATGAGGCTAAGGAGGGGAGGGAGGGAGGAAATTCTCCCCTTTCTCTTCTCTTATATCTAGGTCACCTACAAGATGTTTTTAAAAGAAGCTCCCCTCGCACTCTCTAATTGAAGTGACAAACCGGCGATTTATTAGACCAGAAACAGTACAAAGAACAAAGCGACCGATTCTCTTAGGCTTCGTCAGAAATTGACAGATAGAAAGTCAATTAAGACATCTTGCTCTGCAATTAAACTGACTTCAAAAAAAAATATTCTCAACTGCAGCGTAAAAATAATATTGTCTCAAACCAAGAGGGGGGGGGGGGGGGGGGGGGTGATGATTTATGTTTTGCCTGTGAATAAGGTGAACAGTGGGATAGAACTAACTAAATTCATTTCTTTCTAAAAAAAAAAAAAAAATCAGATGCTTGTTTTGATATCAATAGAGCAAATTAAATAGTATTCATTATTTTCTGATAATTTCATTTCAAAGTAGCATTCCCTTCAATCTGTCTCTGTCTCTACCTCTCTTTCTCTCTCTCTCTCTCTCTCTCTCTCTCTCTCTCTCTCTCTCTCTCTGTCTGTCTGTCTGTCTGTGTCTCTGTCTCTGTCTCTCTCTCTGTCTCTCTCTCTCTCTCTCTCTCTCTCTCTCTCTCTCTCTCTCTCTCTCTCTCTCTCTCTCTCTATATATATATATATATATATATATATATATATATATATATATATTTTTTTTTTTTTTCCCCTCCTTTCTTTGTTTACAATCTTAATGTGTTTCTCCTATTATTACGACTCGTGTGTTTTGACGTCCCTGAGTTCCAAGCGCCAGGCAGGGTAAAGTTTTCATGTGGTCCCTGCCTGAAACTCGCGCAAACCTGTAATTTCTGACTAGACTTGTCAGGGAGTTTCTTTGACTCTGTCACTCCTAGGGAATCTCTCCGGTCTTGTCTAGGATAATCACAGGGTAGCTATGGACCCAACAGCACACTCAAGGCCAAAAAGGCCCTTAATTTTGAAAATAAGAATAATTCATTTTTTGTTTTTATTTATCTTTCTTTGATGCAAAGGAAGGAAGATATCGAGTTTTTTCAAATTTTCAAATCAAATTTTATATGAGATGATTTTTGACTATTGAGATCCTCTTGGATGGTGTGGCATCATTTCTCATAAAGTTGTTGTTGTTGTTGTTGTTGTTGTTGTTGTTGTTGTTGTTGTTGTTGTTGTTGCTGTTGCTGTTTGTTGGTTTGTGATTCAGTTCTCTATTTAGGGCTGCACATTCCAGGGTCGTGAATAATGTGTTCAGTTGTTCAGGATAACAGCATTGCCTATTTTCAGACCCAAGGCTATATCACGTGGTGTGTTATCTATAACCAGACTGATAGACTATGACTGAGGCCCCCGTCAAGCCAAGGATAGAGCCGAACCCACATCAAGATATTCAAGTCATGATGCAATATCAATACCGACTGAAGTAATTGATTCCCCTTTAAATGATATCAATTGTAAAATTTGGTTTTAAGCGAATATCTTTCAAAAATCCTGTCTGCAGATTTAACAATTAATTTTGTATTTCTGTGTTCACAGCTCTTTGAAGGTTCCATATTTTAGTTGTGACAATAACTTCATTTTGATAATACTATTTTTCATAGAAACGAGCTGTTCCCACTCCCACCCCTACCCCTCCGGAAAAAAAAAGAAAAGAAAGGGAGAAAAACAAAGAAGCTTTTGAAATAGTAATCAGTATCGGCACAGTGAAATCTTGTAGTGTTTGTTTGAGTCTTTTGTATCTTCGGACTAAGCCTAAACGCATGGCGAATTTAACCATTTAGAAATTAATTATTTGAAATGAAAAAAAAAGTTGAGGCCCTCCCAGTTCTGATATCAAACTGTAAATACACACTTACAATAGAGGCAAATGAAGTGAAGGGGAGAAGAGAAAGATTTGGGAGGAATACGTGTGTACGCAGACTGAGAAAAATAAAATAAAATAATACAGCTTGAAATAACGAAGTATTTTATGTGATGTATTAAACCTATCAGGAATATCAAAATTTTATTACAACACACGTGCATCTTGGATCTATGAGAACAGGTACGGTTTCACCATCTATCTACACATCTAGAGAAGTGATAGAAAGAGACAAAGAGAAAGAGTTAAGGGAGATAAAGAAAAGAAAAAAAAGAACCGGAGAAATAGAGAGGGAAAGATAGATAGGGAAGCCAAGAAAGAATTGAAGGAACCAGGCGTAAGAAAAGCTTGCTCTTCATCACGGTATTCCATAACTCTGGTTCACAAACCAGGCGTAAGAAAAGCTCGCTCTTCATCACGGTATTCCATAACTCTGGTTCACAAACCAGGCGTAAGAAAAGCTTGCTCTTCATCACGGTATTCCATAACTCTGGTTCACAAACCAGGCGTAAGAAAAGCTCGCTCTTCATCACGGTATTCCATAACTCTGGTTCACAAACCAGGCATAAGAAAAGCTCGCTCTTCATCACAGTATTCCATAACTCTGGTTCACAAACCAGGCGTAAGAAAAGCTCGCTCTTCATCACGGTATTCCATAACTCTGGTTCACAAACCAGGCATAAGAAAAGCTCGCTCTTCATCACGGTATTCCATAACTCTGGTTCACAAACCAGGCATAAGAAAACCTTGCTCTTCTTCACGGTATTCCATAACTCTGGTTCACAAACCAGGCATAAGAAAAGCTTGCTCTTCTTCACGGTATTCCATAACTCTGGTTCACAAACCAGGCGTAAGAAAAGCTCGCTCTTCATCACGGTATTCCATAACTCTGGTTCACAAACCAGGCATAAGAAAAGCTCGCTCTTCATCACGGTATTCCATAACTCTGGTTCACAAACCAGGCGTAAGAAAAGCTTGCTCTTCATCACGGTATTCCATAACTCTGGTTCACAAACCAGGCGTAAGAAAAGCTCGCTCTTCATCACGGTATTCCATAACTCTGGTTCACAAACCAGGCATAAGAAAAGCTCGCTCTTCATCACGGTATTCCATAACTCTGGTTCACAAACCAGGCGTAAGAAAAGCTTGCTCTTCATCACGGTATTCCATAACTCTGGTTCACAAACCAGGCATAAGAAAAGCTCGCTCTTCATCACGGTATTCCATAAATCTGGTTCACAAACCAGGCATAAGAAAAGCTTGCTCTTCATCACGGTATTCCATAACTCTGGTTCACAAACCAGGCATAAGAAAAGCTTGCTCTTCATCACGGTATCCCATAACTCTGGTTCACAAACCAGGTATAAGAAAAGCTTGCTCTTCTTCACGGTATTCCATAACTCTGGTTCACAAACCAGGCATAAGAAAAGCTCGCTCTTCATCACGGTATTCCATAACTCTGGTTCACAAACCAGGCGTAAGAAAAGCTCGCTCTTCATCACGGTATTCCATAACTCTGGTTCACAAACCAGGCGTAAGAAAAGCTCGCTCTTCATCACGGTATTCCATAACTCTGGTTCACAAACCAGGCGTAAGAAAAGCTCGCTCTTCATCACGGTATTCCATAACTCTGGTTCACAAACCAGGCATAAGAAAAGCTCGCTCTTCATCACGGTATTCCATAACTCTGGTTCACAAACCAGGCGTAAGAAAAGCTCGCTCTTCATCACGGTATTCCATAACTCTGGTTCACAAACCAGGCATAAGAAAAGCTCGCTCTTCATCACGGTATTCCATAACTCTGGTTCACAAACCAGGCGTAAGAAAAGCTCGCTCTTCATCACGGTATTCCATAACTCTGGTTCACAAACCAGGCGTAAGAAAAGCTCGCTCTTCATAACTCTGGTTCACAATTAACTCGGCACCTGCACCATAAACTGTACTTTGGGTTCAGGTGTGTCGGGAGAGCAGACCTCAAATCTTGAACCTGTGGTCGCCGGAGAAAGACTTTCCTTTTCTTTTTTATTTTTAAATAAAAAAAGATTCTTAAGAGAAAAAAGGCCAAATTTTATTCTAACATGATATTGTAATGGTTTAAATAAACAGCTTCAATATCGGCACAAATTCTTCTCCTTTCCATTCTCCATAAATAGAATAAGACCGTTTTGTAAACAGTGAAAACGTTTCTTTACTTTAGAAATTGGCCGTTTAAGCTAGAAAAGTAAGGAAAGCATATTTAAAATTATTTTCTCAAACAAACAATCAACGGCTGTTATTTTTTTCTCTTTTCCCAGCCGATCAAACCTCAGTAATACGACATTGCAAAAAAAAAAAAGAAAAAAAATGAATGAATAAATAAATAAACAAACAAAAAAACAAAATTGTTCATGAGCTACATTCTCTGACATCCAGATTCTAGATCAGTGTGCAATTAAACTCATATTTCCTATAACCTCACAATTCAGTACCGTGCCTACCATTAATATTGTGTCAATTTTTTTTTTTTTGGTAACTAATTATCATTATGCTTGTAAGCGTGAAATAGGGAGAAGGAAAGAAGTACAACAGAACTGCATATTAAGTCTTTTGCGGCAATTGAAACTAAGGAATGTGCGATGGACTCGTTCCACGATGAATGAAACAAGGACGCCACAGCTGTTGTCACTAGCGCTGTCGTTTAGAAATAGGGCGAGGCAAGACCATTGATATTGTAGCGTTGAAGCTGATATTTAAACAAACAAAAAAAAAATTCTGCACATATCAGCAAGTAACCATTGTTCTACTCAACCCTAAATTGTTTCTGTTCATATTCCTTTATGCAGTAGTTACTACAGTCAAGAGTGTTTCGTCCATTGAGGTAAAAATTGGCATATCTATGAATATTCTTGTACTGTGTACAGTTATTATCCTCAATGTTTATATTGCGGAAGTCGGGAATTTTTTTACTGTCAAAAAACCGGGGAAACCAGGGAACATTAAGAGTCAGCAACACAGTAACATATTATCAAGTGCGAAATTATGAGAATATTTTAATTTTCTTGATAGCCCTATTTGCATCTGCACTCTCTCTCCCTCTCTCTCTCTCTCTCTCTCTCTCTCTCTCTCTCTCTCTCTCTCTCTCTCTCTCTCTCTCTCTCTCTCTCTCTCTCTCTCTCTCTCTCTCTCTCTCTCCCTCTCTCTCTCCCTCTCTCTCTCTCTCTCTCTCTCTCTCACTCTCTCTCTTCCTCTCTCTCACTCTCTCTCTCTCTATCTCTCTCTCTTTCTCTCTCCCTCCCTCTCTCTCTCTCTTTCTCTCTCTCTCACTCTCTCTCTCCCTCTCTCTCTCTCTCCCTCCCTCTCTCTCTCTTTCTCTCTCTCACTTTCTCTCTCTCACTCTCTCTCTCTCTCTCTCTCTCTCTCTCTCTCTCTCTCTCTCTCTCTCTCTCTCTCTCTCTCTTTCTCTCTCTCTGTCTGTCTCTCTCTCTCTCTCTCTCTCTCTCTCTCTCTCTCTCTCTCTCTCTCTCTCTCTCTCTCTCTCTCTCTCTTTCTTCATTTCTCTTTGTTACTTACTCCAAGCCAATCATTGCTCAAACAACACTTCCGCCAGTATCACTTCACTCCGGACATTGTGTGCCCAGTAGTGGGCTACCTTTGACCAATTCACACCGTCTCGCCGCCACTGTAACGAGTAGCCAGTGGGATGAATAGCTCACGTCACAGCGGTCAGCGCTGAGGTGTGTCCAGCGATAAACAGGGATCAATGCAGGTGAGAAAGGCGTTGCGCCAAGGTATGTACAGCCTGGAGGCGCCTCGAGTTCCCAGCCCAGGTCTGTTGACAAACAATCAGGGCCTGAAGGGTCCGTTACAATAGGAAACTCTACCACTAGAACTGCCAGGTTTTCCTAGGCGAACACCGATCGTTAGAACTCTCGCCTCGCTTCTCTCTGATCTACATCGGTCGACGTTGTTAATTTGAAGTATAGTGTGAAAAAATGGCGAAGAACGAAACCGGTCAGCGTCTACATAGTGTGGGAATGTGGAATGTGCCGATAAGAGAAGAAAGGAAAAATTCGTTTACAGTTCAATTCGGCTTTCCACGATTTAAATTCGTATTTTGATTCGATTTAATTCACGATGGCATGAGAAATTCCGTTGCGAATGAAGCCGTCTTGGAAATGTAGCTAAGGTTATTTTTGATTCATTCGGTCGGAATCAAGAGCTGTTTCAGCAGCATGGGTGTAAGATTAGCGGAGATAGGTAATAGGTGCGTTCGTCATTGAGAGGTCTATGAAAATAGAGAAAGAGAGAGAGAGAGAGAGAGAGAGGGAGAGAGAGAGAGAGAGAGAGAAAGTGAGAGAAAGAAAGAAAGAGAGAGAGGGAGGGAGAGAGAGAGAGAAAGTGAGAGAAAGAAAGAGAGAGAGGGAGGGAGAGAGAAAGCAAGAGAAAGAAAGAAAGGAAGAGAGAAAGAAAGCAAGAGAGAGAAAAAGAAAGAGAGAGAAAGAAAGAGAGAAAGAGAGAGAGAGAGAGAGAGAGAGAGAGAGAGAGAGAGAGAGAGAGAGAGAGAGAGAGAATCTTAGAAATGCGACTTTTTACCATAATATTGTTCTACAAAAGACTTAAATCTAGGCGTCAACTCTGAGAAACGCTGAAAATAAAATTTTCTTGCACACAATAAATATATTCTTGGCATTGATAAATTACTCAGCGGTTAGTCTGTCAGGATCGATCAGACAAATGCTTCCTTCGCAAGACTTAGTTTTAATGCTTCGATGCCATGATCGTATTACGGAATTTTACATTTTTTTTTTCTTTTATCAAGTTGTATCTTATTTCGAATTAATTACTCCATGCGAAATGTGGTAAGTTGAACCGTTTTCTAGTTCATTTCAAGGCAATGCAGACACAGTAAGTTTTTTTGGGGGGAGGAATGATAAAATAGAAATTTGATTGTGTGAGATTTGTGCATTTTACATATCAACAAGGCGATTGATTAAAACAAAGGTTAATGAAGTAGGCTGTATAATTGATTTCATTGAATTACAGCTATGGAAATTTCATGGATAGTTATCAAGGAGTAAAGCCAAGAAAATTCTTCCAGGCTGGGACCCTTAAATTAATGCGCTTGTCTTTTCATCACGGTGTTTAAATTCATAAAGAATTTCTCTAATGTTGTATACCCTGGGGCCGCAGTTTTAAGTGAGCTAAAGCTAATAATAATGTTAAAAATTCACCATTTCCATTTTAAAGCCTTTTTAGTGCTGACAATTTATAAATATTCTCAGACATTTGATTTCTGAAATCTTAGCGTTTAATATTGGCGTCCTCAACCGACAGAGAGAATATTCTCCACTTTGTCTCTGTCTCGCAAATCAAAAGATTTGTGGATTTCCCTTTCATAGCAGAACAAATATCGGATATCAGAAGTTCTCTCTGAATCCAGGAATTCCAATCTTTAAAGTGTTGCGTCTTTATCACTTGGGATTGAGACATCTCTTGAGAAAGGTTTAGCTGCCTTTGTGTAGCGTTGAAGATCAGTGGCAGAAGGCGGCTTTGACTAGAGAGAACTCTTTTGTGTGGAAGTAGCAATATCCTTGATAGGGGAACTCTTAACATTACACCTGTTGGTCTAGAGAGTACAAAATGTCCCTTGTCACTCTAATTTCTCCGCTGGAGTCGGCCCGCTAATGACGTCATCAAAGTGTGCTGACAGACCCCCTTGCGGTGTTGCTTTATCTGTGTGGATTAGGGCCGGGCAACCTACAGATTTTCACCTGAGCCGAGTTACCAATCTGGACAAGAGGGGGTCCTTGTCACCGGATTAATCCTGGTGATTAGACGAGGATGAATGGGAGCCACGGTGGGGAGAGAGGATGAAGACTGACTACAACATGGCGGTCGTATTAATGATACGGAAATCTGGCAAGTAATTATGGAGGAAATCATAGATTTGTATTAAAAAAACACTAACAGTTTGCAAAATAGATATAAAAAGATATGGATTGTTCTGAATGAAAAAAAAAATATTGAGAAAGAAAGCAAGAGATAGATAGGTAGATAGATACAGACACAGAGAGACAGAGACACTGAGTCAGAGAGAGAGAGAGGGGGGGGGGGGGTGTTCTTTCTACATCTCGGAGGGAACAATAGACATACGGAAAAAATATAAACAAATTCTCTCATGTACATGATAAGAGTAATAATAACAATTTTTTTCACTCCTGGAACTGAAGAGTTTTATTTTGCATTTAGATTTCATGCGCTGTTTTATTTAATTTACTTTTTTTTAAATATTGTTCAGAGATCAAGGGAGACCTTCTCTAGAGAAAGGAGATTTTTCTTTTTTCGCAATTAATAATACGCATTGTAAAAAGGAAAACCAATAAATTCTTACTGACGTTAATAGAATAACCACGTTCACATCACTGCTATTCAGTTATAGATAAAATAGTTTTATTTTGTTTGTAGATTACACCACTGATATGCTATCATTCGTTAGCAAAGAGTGAAGCTTTCGATATAAATTTATCTATTTATCTATCTATATTCTGTCACTTCGTTATCTTTCCTATTTTCCTCTCACTATTTTTTTTTCAATTTACCCTCAAGCCCACCCCAATTCTGTTTCCGCCCCCGTGATTCATAAAAATCACGAAATTGTCTCGCTACAGAAACAAATTTTGTCTCAAAGTACGAATCTATCTATTCCTTCTTTGTATAGCAGCTAATCGGTTTGAAGGGCCAGCTCTGGCGTCCACCTATCCTCTAAGAATCCCTGGATTTACCAATTCTATTGTCCCCTTGTGGACGAGGAGTGGTTTCCCTTTGAAAATTCTCTACTGGTCTAAGACAGTGTTACCAAACACTCGCCTAGGATGAGTATTAGATGTTACCACTGGGACGTGCGTCCAATAATGAAATTAAGGAAGCTCCTTCTTTTATCACTCGTCTTTAAATTATACGTGCTGGGTCAATGTTTGCATGCACTGGACATTGGCTGGACGCATTGTTTGCTGTGGTCCGGGGCCCTATTGAGGTTGGTCAAATCCCTGGCTAAGCTTAGTAAACACAGGCCGGGTGTGTGCCTAGATGCCAGCTGAAAAATTTGATCACAGAGATGTGTTATCTGTGACGGTCTCAGATTTTCATCTCTATTGGTCACTATTGGTCGTCTCTGGACGGTTGCTGAAATACTTCACTCATTATTCCACCCCAGTAGCATGCTAATCTGATTTTGTTGTCTAAAAAAGTTTGCAGCAACGAAAATCTCGCTACTCGATATTTTTTGCCTTTGTCTCTTTGCTGCTTGTTTGTGATTCTTGTTGCCTGGTCAATACTCTTCTCTCTCTCTCTCTCTCTCTCTCTCTCTCTCTCTCTCTCTCTCTCTCTCTCTCTCTCTCTCTCTCTCTCTCTCTCTCTCTCTCTCTCTCTCTCTCTCTCTCTCTCTCTCTCTCTCTCTCTCTCTCTCTCTCTCTCTCTCTCTCTCTCTCTCTCTCTCTCTCTCTCTCTCTCTCTCTCTCTCTCTCTCTCTCTCTCTCTCTCTCTCTCTCTCTCTCTCTCTTTCCGTGCTTTTCTTTCTTCTTTCAGCCTTACTTTTTTCATTTTCGTTCTTTGATTTTACGGCGAAATATCGTTTTATTTCAAAGCATTTCTTCACCCAGACTTTTTCGCTCACATTAATTTTCATAACCTGCCACCCCACCCCCTTTTTTACCGCACTCATTCACCTCCTTTCCCTCTACCTCCTTCACCCGTTATCTTCTCCTCCTCCTCTAAACCTTAGGCCTTGAGCTAACTGCCCCTATTGTCCGCGGCAGCGGTCAGTTATGTCCGGCCAGATTGGCCACACTGACCAGCAATAATGTTTGTCCCCTCGGTTTGTCTCGTCACCTATTGTGTTGACACAAGACTTCCGATTGGCCGTGGCGTGATCCTTCAAGGCCGAGGCGGTAAGGAATTCACAGGGAGAGTAAAAAGACACGGACGTGGGTTCGGTTCTTGTTCTGCGCGTGAACCTCTTGGAGGAGAGTTGGCGAACCTGGAACAAGGGACACAGCGGGTCATTCATGCCGGTTAGTTCTTAGATGATTTCGGTCACAGTGCAATAAAATGTTTTTTTTTGTTTTGTTTTGTTTTTGTTTTTTTTGCCTGGCGAGATATAGATCTAGATAATTATAGTAATGGCAGAACAAAATGAAAGAACCGCTTCTGAACCTCTCAAAACACTTTCATCAAAAAGAAAACAAACTAACATTTCATCTTTGATTTCTTTCAAAAGTATAACTTAGACAGACATCGCATTCAGTCTTGTGTTTTTGTTTTTTTGTTTTTTTGTTGTTTTTTTTTTTTTAATTTCGAAAAAGGACAACAAAGTTAACCTGCAAAATTATTGAGAAAAATAAAAACAAAAAAAAAATAGACAGATGAATGAGGTAATGTAAAGTTTTCAATAAATATTTTCCGACACTGAACCAAGATGCCATCCAAATAAGATAGTAATATTATTATTGAAGATTTTATAAAAGGCCTCATGATTCCCGATTACAAGATGAAACAAAGTTTTAATCAGGGCTGGGACTCTAAACAGAATAAGTCTTGCAATTCTAAAATGGTACATGCATTATTACGACAAACAGTTTGCTTTCCAGTTTACTATGATTATAATTAAAAAACAAGGATTGTAATATATTCAACAAAATCGGCCAAACACTAGATGTTTAATAATGTATAATATTGTAATTTTTTTTGTGTGTGTGTTTGTGGGTTGTTGTTGTTGTTGGTGTTGTTGTTGTTGTTGTTGTTGTTGTTGTTGTTGTGTTGTTTTTGTTGTTTTTTTTTTTTTCATTTTGTTTTCGTTCACGTTCATAGATAGGGTGTAGAATAATTTACGGAACAACAGCCTGTCCATTATGTAGCAGTAATATGAGTTGCGTCATGTTTGTCATAAGCTTAGGTCATCGAGACAAGCTGGGCTGAGAGATTTATCTATCAATCTTTATATTATTAGATGTTATCAAGAGGGCATAACGCGTGAAAAGCCCTTTAGTATGCGTGTGTTTTTGTTTGTGTACGACTCTTCTGATTTAATATTGATGTCATACATGTGTTGAAGTAGATATTACATGTTTTCAATGTCCTTACTCAAGTGTTGAGAGTGTGTTTATATTTAGACATTGCATAAGGAGGCAATGATCAACATAAATATTATGATATTAGTAAACATGGATCTCGCAATAGGTGTTGTGTGGTTCTATAGTATTCAACTTCCCTAAGGCTCCTTTAGTCTTATTTAGAAAATCTGTAGTAATAAACAACCTAGTGGTAGCGTTTCCAGGTGCTGTTTGCGACATCCCAACTCGAGTGTTAAAAACAATGAGAAGGGCGAGTAAGTTTAGGTCCTAACGTTTCTGCTCTTTGCTCTGCCTGACGGGGTGAGTCAAAAGTTTTCCAAGCTCTGTCTTGTATCGGACGGGTTACAATTAACAATAAAACCAATCCATTGAAGGTGTGGGGATTTAAGCAAAGGAGAGAAAAAACTTTTGATTAAACATTGAAAATATAGATCAGGAACATTTTGATGGAAAAAAAGCAGTACAATAAAAGTAGATAGTTTGATACAGAATTCCTACTGTGATATCGCCGTCGGATTTAATGTTTAATGTTATTTGAACTTATCATCATTAAAAGCAAGCTGTTGTTATTAGCAGTAATTTCTCAATCTCAATCTATAAACGTCTCCGAACTGACGACAGAGGCCCTTGCAGATTCAGGGAGAGACAGGCAGCTAATTGTCAGGTGAGAAATCAGATAGTTTGGTTCAGCAGGTTATACAGTCATATCACAAGATTCACGGAGAAGTTAAACTAAACAAAGAACTAACAACAGTTTACAGTACACTGAGAGTCCCAACATAGCCCAATCAGCGATTGGAGTGTCAAGCCGAGTTCTAAGAGTAACCTGCCCTTGACTAGCAGATTTCTCAAAGTACGCAGTTTCTCAGGACAAAGTGGCATATCAAGCTCGTACGTGGAAGCCATGATCAAACACTCAGGGTATCTGAGGATGATATCCTAGTAAAATAGTCGTCGTTTCAGTTTTTCTGCAAGGAACAAAAAAAGTAGAAAATGTATTCTGTCTTTAAACATAAGATTATTCTACACGTTTGCTGAACCTACAACTGGGGGTATCTTTGTACATTACATTCTTCCGTGAGATTTAAGACAGGGGACGTAACTTTGTTACTATATGACCCCCACCCCACCCCTTTTTCCCGCACCATATGAAAGTCTTTAGGAAACAAAATCGCTCAAAAATTATCCTCTGTATGTTGCGTTTTTAATCTGTGTGAGGAGAATTTGGAACCTCGACATGGCAATGAAGGACAGCTAATTGGGTACTGAAGTGTGTCATGTTTGAGAGCAACACTTTCAAAAGTCGCCCTTGTCGACTGCCGGGGAGTCTTGCTCATTACGAGCTGAAGATGGTACGAGATAGGATAGGAGAGGGAGTCAGTAGTTCTAGAACATTCAGGGTTGAACTTTGGTCCAGCAGAGTAGGAGAGCCTGGATTGGTAATTGACGAGGACTCGGCGTAATATCATGTGGAGAATCAGCATTATCTCAACCTGTAGCAGTTCTTGTGGTTCCAAGGTCCTTGTCCGTGTCCGTTAAGCTCTCTCTCTCTCTCTCTCTCTCTCTCTCTCTCTCTCTCTCTCTCTCTCTCTCTGTCTCTGTCTCTCTCTCTCTCTCTCTCTCTCTCTCTCTCTCTCTCTCTCTCTCTCTCTCTCTCTCTCTCTCTCTCTCTCTCTCTCTCTCTCTCTCTCTCTCTCTCTCTCTCTCTCTCTCTCTCTCTCTCGTATCTAATGCTATTGTTAAGAATTTCAAGCGAATACCATCTGACATTACTTAGAATTTTTGGCCGGAATATTTGGATTTTTTAGATTGTTTATTTTTTTATTTTGTTTTGTTTCTGAATGTCAGTCTTCTTTCAATCGCATTTCTTCCTCTGTCCACTCTCTCTCCCTCTATGCTTCTTTTCTTTGTTTATCTTTATATCTCTCTCTCTGTCCCGTGATCAATTGTTTGCTTGTCTGTTTTTTATCTCCGCTCCTTTTCTCCGCTCTTCGCTTTTATTCTCTGATTGTGGGGGTTTTAACTCGTCTAATTGACTGAATAATTATGTGTATACTTCTGTCGATCGAACTATCTCTCTAGCTGGGTTGTTAGTAAAATAATTATCATTATTCTGTCTTTGTACTTGTTTTATCATTCATATTTATCTACGAAGCTTTCTGCCTGGCACAGTGGATTATAATTAATCGCATGGATTCCTCGAGTTGTCTGCTTCAAATTCTTCAAATAATATTTTTTTTAGGTTTGTGACCTTCTTTTTACGTTTTTGCATCTTCGGACTTTGCAGTCGTACAACTTTCAACCCGGTATCTCATGCAGTGTACACCCACACAAGCTTTCCGCCACCGCCTTCTCCCTCCACACCCACACACACAAGAGTTACAAGCCGCTGCAGAACTAATGAGCATCGCCAAGCCCAAGCCGATCTCGTGCACCGGTCAGTTTGCAGGACCTAATGATGACCACTCAGCTCCGCGCCATGGTCATTTTTTTTGCCGACCTCACCTTGCAGGTCGTGCCTATCATGCGATGGTCGAGGCAGATAGTGGACGCCGTGTCCAGCCGATCTCTCCTACAGATGACCAGTTCCTGGGTCACGCGATGTCCAGGGAAGATTGCATGGTCCAGGGAAAGCTGGAGCCAGACCCGTTCTGGGAAAGGTTACCAGGTTACACATGTCACAGTAATGAGGGAGGGAATTAGAAAAAAAAGTCAAAGCTCTTTTTATCCCAGTCAAGCTCTTATGGTGTATGTGTAGGTTGTATGTCTCACGTTTATTTTTTTAATAAAAAAATTCTTAATGCTGTTTTCTGACCGCTCGTGCCGGGCAGCTGCAATGTCCCAGTGTTGACCTCTGGTCACTGGTCAGCTAAAGGCGCGTTAGACATGGTCATGTACGTCTGAGTTCTGTACAGTTTAGTAGCTCTCCTTCATGGCCAGGTCTCCCTGAAGTATCTGCTAATGTTTTGAGCTTCTTACTGCCACCAAGTTTGAGCTGCGCCTTTTCCTCTGATTCTCTGACCTGGGCTCGGAGTCATTTCTAATTTTGTTTATGAGATTTGTGACTACTCGGGGGATATTTTTCTTAATATAAAAGTAAGTGAATCACTGGCTTTGAAGTTCTTCCTAAATAATGGTAATATCATTTTTTTTTAAATCATTTAAGAACACTACCAATTAGACAGTATCAGAGAGAGGACCCGACAAGAGGATTTAAAATCACACTTGGTCTGTGTCGGCACCATAATTAAAAATCATCAAACCAATGGTTTTTCCCTGGAATTTTAGATTAAAAGTAAATGCATCACGTACAATAAAGGAAATCGTTTTTCGCATCAAGTGCAGAAAAGCACTGCCTTGCGGAAATTTTTAGCCACGCAGTCATTTAAACCAACATAATAATGACTATTACCAAAAGAAAATTTGTAAATAGACTTGGATTTTACAAAATATTAGTTAACTATTTCTGTCAAGCTGATATCTCATATCTATGATCATATTTAATATACTATTCTGTGAGAATCAATAGTCTTTATTGCTGATTCTCGGGTAGTGTTCATGTATCGAAACAGTTGTGTTTCTTGTTTTATTGAGTTAATGCTCTTGATGTTTATCAATGCAAGAAATGTGCTTCATATTGCTGTGTCTGTGTCGTGCTATTCTCTTATCAACCCTAGCGGGTGGTGTCTGCCTGGCTGCAGTCAATAATGGTTATTGACTCTTCTAAACCGTGATTTATCATTTTGTGCAGCATTAACGTGAAGTGGTTTGAGTTTTCACCAGATTATTGAAATATTTAGCGTTAACTCCACCCTCCTCCCATCCCCACCCCCTCTTTTTACAGTTCTTTGAAAACGAAATTAAATATTTTGAAAACCTTCTGATGAAAAACAAAATAATAGAGTCAGAAAATGCTATAATTTTCAGTTTCCTAATTAAGAGAGTGAATATGTTTTTCCTTGAGCCATAGAGGTATTGGGATTTCATGAGGTCGAATGGCTTTGATATTTAAATTCAAACATTAGCTAGATTTCAGTATAAAGTGCAAAGGTTATTCTTAAACTTTTATTTATATAGTTTAGAGATGTCTTTAGAGTTTCGATTGACGTGAAGGTATGTTTGTATTATGACGTCGCCATCTAAGTGAGAGTAGGAACTCCTATGTCATTTTTTTCAATTTTTCTTAATGTTGTTTTCCTCACCACCCTCATAATTATCATTATTATAGCCATCATTATGATATTATTATTATTATTATTATTATTATTATTATTATTATTATTATTATTATTATTATTATTATTATTATTATTACTACTACTACTAATATTGTTGATGTTGTTGTTGTTATTGTTGTTGTTATTGTTGTATCAACATCATCATCTCATCTCATCATCATCATTATTCCATAACAACTTGGGTTTCAAATAACTCAATAAAATTCAATATACCCCTGGCATGAATATATTTCTCTAGCTTCTTAAGTAGATTTTGTAACGACCAATACACGTAAGTTTGCAGTATCTGCGCTCTGCGCAGCAGAACTAGTTATCTCCCCTGCTCTGATGTTGCGGTGTGTGGCGTTGTCCTGCCGTCTCGAGGTTTAAGTCTGATTTAATGAAAAGTCAGGTCATAAATTTCCTGTCTTATCGTTTTATTTCGTGCCGGTGTCGGCAACAGTCAACATTGCAGCATGCCAGATAACGACTAGCCTTCTAGGGTAGCTCCGGCTTGTTGACAGTCTTTGTCACAAGTTCAAACCCACGAGCCCTAAAAAAGGGCAGAACCGAATGGGCTTGTGTTGATGCTAGCAAATTTTAACCATAACAAATAGAAAAATCGCCTCGGAAAGATGGGGCCCTAGTTTGTATCAGATAGGGAAGATTTCCAACGAGGCAGCCCTATCTTTGGCGGGTAATCCGGGTTTTGTACCAGTTAGCAACCGAACGATTCGCGGTAACCAGGATGGAAGAAACTTGAGAACAGAGGTCACTTATCTCGAATGACCTGGTTGACGCTTTAGCGACAATGTCCCCATAATAATGCCACAAGCAATAGGTGTTGGATTGGCCTGCTTCCTCGAGATAAATTCAATACCAGGCTTCTTCCTTCGAGACTAACTTAAAAACTGCTCATGTTCGGTATAGAAAAGAAGAGAATTGAAGAAAAAAATAAGTAACTAGTTCTCGTTTTGTTTCTTTTGGTTTTTTTTCAGTTAATCGTTCAACAGAATTAAAGTATTTTTTTTAAAATAACGACATGTAGTTAAAGTATTTTCTCCTCATATTTGGTCTGTAAAAGATAACAGAGAGAGACCTCATAAAAACAGCCAACATCCATTATTCACTTTCATCGTCCAGTGTTTCCAGGAATTACTTAACTCCTTGTCCTTTGAAGAGCCTAAAAATAGACTTTCAGCTGCGTGGCAGTAAAAAATGCCCTTTCAATACCCTCATGTGCTTTATTAACCGAGTACAGAACAGATTTTCACCCAAATCACTGAATACGGCTTGAAATATTGCAATATGAAATAACAGAAATGAGTTCAATAGTAACGGTATGAAAATAGAGAGCTACCGCGAATATTACGCCTGATTGCCGTGGGCAAATTATTTACCAACATTTTCGTCTCTCCATCCCTGTTTATAATGAGTATCCGCAAAAAGCAGGCAGAATATTTGTCGAGTGTTCATAATCAGCGTGACATGATAGTTGTGAATGATATAAGGCCTCAATCGTCTTGCTTAGAGTGAGTAGCCTAGAGTATTCTAACACGTAACGGCGCTTTGATGAGGTGAGATCTGAATCTAGTCTCCGCCCGTAGGTTAAGACGCGTCTAGGGAGCGGAAAAAAAAATTTAAAATATCAGTTGGTCAAAAACTTTAATCCTGCTTTTTAAGAGCCCAAGGATTGATGCTATGTGAAAAACCAGTTTGAAATGAGACTTCGCTAACAACCAACTTCGACTTACCTTTAGTTTTAGAGTTCAATAGAATAAAATTTAGAAACTGTAATAGATTCAACCCCTGAAACTTTGCATATTGGTCTTATGATTAAAATAAAACGTACAAAGTAGAAATCGATTCTCCTTGATAAGCTGACAAACATGCAACACCGCAAAAAATTCACCATGAAAGAATTCAAAAAATATAAATATAAATGTATAGGGCCTCCGTTAAGCCTGCCCAAGTTTCAAAACAGGCGATTCAAAGAACTAGACATTTTATTTTTATCGCAGTCAGTGTTAAAGACATTCGCTTTTTCCATCATTTGCAAATTCTATTCCCAAAGGTCCTCTCTCCAATCTACATTTTATCTCTGGCTTGTTCAATCCTGAGAGCGATGTGACTTCAAGCATATCTGGTTTTTTATCTTTGCTTCCTCCCCTACGCCACTCTACACTCTTACGTCCCTGGTATCCCATCTCTCGGGGGGACACCCTGATGGCCCCAGTTTTATGGTCTGTAGGTTAAAACGTCGCAGACGCCATCCGAACACGGCGCTTTGTCCGGCACTTTTACTGACCACTGTCCAAATGGCTTCCGTGGAGAGGTCACCATCTAATTAATGGAATGGTCGAGATGCTATCTGGACATGGCGTGGCAGAAACAGCCAGTTTTATTCAGTTCATTAGACTTGATACACAGGGCACTCTTTGTGTCGTCACGTCTCAAGGCTTCGCTGGATACATCCTTGTGTAACCTTTGCAGACAATGTTTGTATGATATCTAAAATTCCTATAGAAACTTGCGCGACATAAGGCAAAAATTTATTTACCAATTTCTCGATTATTTTCTTTTTTGATACTATCCTTTATCAAGTCTATAGCTTTCTTCATTTAGTTTTGATTTGTATTCTGTTCTCCATGACTAGACTATTTTAGTTAACGTAGGATCACCAAAATTCTTCTGGTGAAATTAGTTTAAAAAAGAGAACAGTCTAAGTACCTAGCTGTCATGGAAATGCTTTTGTTGGTTTTTATTCTGTTGGTCATAAAGATACATTCTAATTAAATAACTTTTAACTTAAGATTCACTTTGAGGAAGAGTATTGGGTGGGTCTGTCTTTATTCTATTACAACATTTTATATCATGTTATTTTACTTACTTTTTTTTTTTTGTGTGTAGTTATTCTTAGTACAAGTATAAAGCTACTAATAGGGCAGATTTGTTTTAGTCTTGACAAATTCATAACTAGAATGTCGCAATGATATGCGTGGTCAAAATCTAAAAAAAGAAGATTGTTAAAGAGCTTGAGACACTTGTTTGTAGATCCAAGGATCAATTCATATTGACTTGTTTCGGTCAGGTCAAAGGTTTTCAAATAGGATTGTATTCAACAAAGAATGATTCAACCCTATGCTCAATTAACCATGAATTTCATTTTTTTTTTTCATATTTTAATTATTTAAAATTAGAGCACTCCTTGCTTTGAATAAAATAAAAAAGTGTAATCAGTACTTAGAGATAAATATAAAAGCACTTAACTGGGATTTAACGAAACTATCAAAGAGAAATTTCCTAATGAATAACAGTTCTCCTTTTTTTTTTGTTTTTGTTTCGTTTTTTGTTGTTTTTTTTTTTTTGTTTGTTTGTTTGTTTGTTTTTCTTTTGCTTTTTATGCCTATTTTATTCCACTAATCCGACTTAGATGAGAACTTAAGAAGCACAGAGAGAGAGAGAGAGAGAGAGAGAGAGAGAGAGAGAGATACAGAGATACAGAGAGAGAGATGGTAGATAGATGGTACATAGATGGAATGTCCATTGTTGTTTATAGCTGCCAGCGTATCAGTAGAGCTAAGATGGCGGCCACCATCTAGAAGTCAGCTGATGGATGACCCCAGCGGGTCAGGGTTGACAATCTGTGAATGTGCAGAAAGATAGAAAACCTTTGTTTGGGGAATACCGAGAGGCCAGCATTCTCTTTACGACCTCCGTTTACGACTGTTGCCCGCATGTGCAGAAGATAGACAAGGATGGCTTGATTAAACTCAGTTTTTAATGATTAGGGGTGGAAAATTGTGTACTCGTTTGCTTCCGAGAGAAGTCCCATGTGAGATTTGGGAGACATAACAAGGCGTTGAGTAAACTTTGGAGAAAATCATAATTATATAATGTAATTAATCTCTTTCCCTTTTGTCATTCTTTGTGCCCTTTTTCTTTTTTTCTTCTTCTCCCTTCTTCCCTCTCCTCTCTCGCCCTCTTTCACACTAACTCTCTCTCAGTCTGTCTGTCTCTCTCTCTGTCTCTGTCTCTCTCTGTCTGTCTGTCTGTCTGTCTGTCTGTCTGTCTGTCTGTCTGTCTCTCTCTCTCTCTCTCTCTCTCTCTCTCTCTCTCTCTCTCTCTCTCTCTCTCTCTCTCTCTCTCTCTTTTGCTTAACTTATTACTCATTAGATTTAAGATAATCTAAACCCTATGCGGGCGGTAATAACTATGAAGATCATCAGAGCTTGCCAAACATCGATTTTTTAAATTCTAATGCTCCAGCAAAGTTTAATTAGAAGAAAAGAAGAACGAAAAGGAAAAGAACAAAATTTCATCAGATTGCTTGGCCCTTTAGGTGAACTTTCATGACGCACAGGATGAAATTAAGCAGCGTTTAGAGACGCTTTGCTATCGTATTATCGTTGAAAAGATTACTCTACAATTTCTTTTAAAAGCTTTCACTTTGGGCAATACTGAGGATTTTTTTTTCTTAAGTTTCCATAAACGTTATTAAAGAATTTGTTACGCATTTATTTATGCGTCGTCTCATAGTAAAAATGTTTCATATCAATGAGTTAGCCATCGGTCCACTTTATAAAATTTGCCTTTCGTGATTTCTATTTAGATTTTTTTAAGTGAACTTTATCTCACTCCTTAGGAAAAAAAATGTAGACCGAAGCCGACTATCTAGATCTTCTTCTTGAAGAAAGGTTCACAATCTTTTTACCATCTTTATTCTTTGCTGCATCTTTATTGTCTCATATTTTTTTTCAACATCGCTTTGCAGGTTTTTCCCGTTTCCTCCAATGTATTTGCATTTTATCCATTTTATGAACTATAAATATTTTAGGGTAATTGAGAAACCTTTGCAATAACTTTGCTACCGCAACAATTTAACAATTGAACCGTTTTAACACAACATCTCAATTCGTGTCCGCAGAGGTTTTAGAACTGGAGAGAAACTGTAGGAAGCACGTCTGGTGACTCATGCGAGAGATGGGGTGCATACTGTACTGGGCCTTTCTAAAACTATGTTAAGAAAAGAACACCGGAATATGGTGATTATTTCAAATCATTTATTCGCGTGCGCAAGGCTGCTTTATTCGAATAGAATTCAAAATATCAATAGCACCTCCGCTGAGACCACGCAAGTTAGGTGAGATGGTGAAAGAATGCAGAACTGGCCATTGTCCTCGAGTGATGTCCACACAGCTTCCACCTACTGTAGCTGGCCACGGCTGTCCACTAAGTGACCCAAACATTGGATATCTTTATGCAATATCAGCAAACAAAACCAGGCGTGAACAATCATGATTGATCTTGTCTGTGCCAGTTTTATGACCCTCTTGTGACCAGTGTCTGTCCTTATTGTGAGGAGGACCCTGGTGGTATTGTCCCGGAGATTAGGGTCCTGTTAGGACAAGAGAAGCTCTCTGACGACCAAGTGCGGATAGGCGGATGGAACAATCGGGCCGGACGGTCGATTACCTCACAACCTGCCAGCCAGCGTGCCAATAACGCCTAACTCCCTGCAAGATCGAGAAATTCATCGCCTTGGTTGACGTTTCTCCGGTGTCGCCCAGTTTACAGCTCTAGATACGGGCCGTAAAGTAGCGCCCTCTCTAGAAGTAAGGTGTTACCTAGCTAAGTGTAAAGTAAGCAGGTAAGGCTATCAGTATTGAACGGGTCTAATCATAGATCTATAAGGGTATTACGGAGCCAATACGGCAGACCACGCAATGGAGGCCGAGAAGTGCTCCATATTGGGAGGGGCTGCTTTACAGGCCAATCTTATTAAAGGTGGATCCCTTTCCCATAGATCTCTTTGTGACAATGCACAACATCATTCTAAAAGGAAAGTGTCACTGACATGTTTGATCATAGACCTCGAGTGTGTTATGCGTTATTTTACAGACACGTAGGTTTTACCGTGGGTCACGCCATCAGCTCCATGTAAAGTTACCGTGTCATGTGTAACATATTCCGTCAAACTAGAAACTGATGACAGTGGAGTCACTCTGTCATTACCCGGGGATTAAGTTTTCATTGTCCGCACTCGCAGGACAGTAAGGGCCAGTCAGAAGCCTCATAGAGCGGCGATTCGTGGCGTCGTGTAAGTCATAAACTGGATCGAAACTAATTACTTCGAGAACAGAATTGAATTTCACCTCTTGGTAGTAGCTATGGAACTTTGGGTGCCTAGGGCTGAGGAGGTAGCTTTATATAGAATCGCTGGGTCATTATTTCCGGAGCACAAGAATATAAAAGGAAAAAAAAAGTATAAGCGACACATTATCTTTTGCCTCTGGAAAGGTCTCTTACAGACTTATGAGATGTGAAACAGTTAAAATTTACTGTCTTTGGTCGTGCCAAGTCTTATCATAAAGCACTTAGAAATGAGCCGGTTAGAAATAAAAACTCAAATTTTATTTGGTGTGATTTCCAAGTCACAATATTCGTTGATTTGAAAATATTTGAAATGCATGATGAGTCATTTCAAAAGGGTCCGGTACTTTTAATGACGAAGGAATGAAATTCGGGTGGATTTTGTTTTTAAAGAAACTTAATAGAAATCTTTGAAGATGTCACTGGCCTACACAGCTCGCAATACGGCCCGTTGGGCTACTTATTTATTTCAACAGTACATTAAGTTAATGTTCTTTCAGGTCAACTCATCTTGCTGGAATAACAAACTTAAGTCCCACTGATGGACCATCATTGCTTTTTTTTTTTCCTTTATTTAATGCAGTTCGACGGTTTCAAAACATTGTGTACAAAATATTGATATTCGAATGAAATCTAAAGTTGAATTAGGCATCTCTAGCACAAGAGCAGTTTAATTACTAAAAAATTCTGGTTTGAGTTTAGTTTCCTCCCTTCTCACTCTCTCTCCCTCTCTCTTTCTCTCTCTCTCTCTCTCTGTTTCTTTTCTTTTTCTCTCTCTTCTCCCTGTCTCTCTCTTTCCTTTGCTTCATTTTTTCTTCTCTTTTTTTTCTTGCTCTCTCTCTCTCTCTCTCTCTCTCTCTCTCTCTCTCTCTCTCTCTCTCTCTCTCTCTCTGTCTCTCTCCCCCCCTCTCTTTCTTTTTCGGCCTCTTTTCTCTCACTTTCTCTCTCTCTCTTTCTTTCTTTGCGTCTTTCATGCTTCACTCTTGAATAATCTTTCTCAGCCTATCAGAAAGACAGAGAATGAAAGAAAGGGAGGGAGAGAGAAAGGGAAAGAGAGAGAGAGAGAGAGAGAGAGAGAGAGAGAGAGAGAGAGAAGGGGAGAGAGAGTTCTGTTTCAGATCGAAAGCAACATGGAAAATCAGCTCATTGTATACTTTGCAAATTTATTATCAGATTTATATTAACTATTATTACAAGGCTATGAAATCACGTAAAAAGATGCTCAAGGTAGACAAATTTGCGGGAATTCAAAGCCTCGTATTTATTTAAACCTACATGATGATGGATGGTTATAAAACTCTTTAAATAGATTTGTATTCTACACATTCTATTCTTATAAAATACTTACTCCGGCGCGATTAGGTTTCCATGTCACGCTTTGTAAACCATCTATCACTTCACTGAGAGATGGTGTTGGCCACTCACTATCAAGGGGAGACAAACGAGGCCCAACTGAACAAACCCGCTCACTCTCTCATTATGTTGTGTTGTGTAACTGTGAGTAAATCTGACTCCATCTCTGGAAGACGCTGATAACATTCGTGTGTTTCCTATCAAAACAACCTCTACGTATCGTGTGAGGGAGGTTGTCGGGGTGAGAGCTGGAAGGACTGTTACAACAGGCAGATTAGCTGTTACAGAGTGGAAATTAAAGGGTTGGGATGCGTTTTTTGTTGGTTTTTTTTTTTTCTTTTCAGTTTGTGTGTTTTAGTATTTAGGCTGGCATTATTACACCTAGCGAAGGATGGGAGGGGAGGAGGAGACAGAAACCAAGAGAGAGAGAGAGAGAGAGAGAGGCTGGGTTGCGAGAGTTACAAGACCAAAGACACAAATCTCATTCAAGGCAAAAGGGATCTTTTGGAATTTATTTTATTACAAGACATATTAGGACATTGATAATTATGTTAAAATTTTCAAGACAAAAACTAGTTTATCGATCAAAACAAGGCGGTTATGGGCGGGGATTTTCTTCAGAAGATTTAAAACTGAACAATGCATTAATTACTTAATAAGAATAACACAATCGGTAGTTTTAAGAAAATGGAAAAAGTCCCAAAACCAGTCCTAAGTGATTTTAAATTTAAACAGAAAAAAAAGAGTTACACATTTGACATCTACTTTAATAAACCTAAGTAAATGTTTATATATTTTTCACCACAGAACAGCTCAAGATAATATGGTGAGAATTGCACGCATCGACAAAATAAAGAACATGTCTGCTGATATTTTTCTGTTCCATTAAAAATTAAAACATCAAGCACACAGATCAAACATAATTATGTTTTACTATTGTTTAAACAAAGATTTCAAAATCTATTAGGCATTGGCTTTCCTCACATTTCGTTTTTGACAGCCTAGTACGAAATGAAAAGTAAAGAATAAAGAGATGAATAGCCTCTAGCAGGGAATATACATGCTCAAAAATTGGACGAAGCCATAAAAGTAGTAATAAGAGAAAGCGCTCTTTTACTTACATAACACAAGAGAGGTAATGAAAACGAAATCGGATGAACGGGTTTGGTGAAAGTGATAGTCTTGCTACTGCTGCTGCTGCTGCTGATGATGCTGATGATGGTGGTGGGGGTGTTACCGTAGGCGTCAGGGCGCCATATTGCTTGCAACACCTGTTGTCTCTTGTCTGGCTGGTCACTCATTGTCCAGTCTCTATCTGACCCTCACATCGCACTGGGACGGTCAGCACCAGCTGCTGTGTACGTCTACATTACTTCTCCGTCTGTCTGTCTGTCTGTCTGTCTGTCTGTCTGTCTCTCTCTCTCTCTCTCTCTCTCTCTCTCTCTCTCTCTCTCTCTCTCTCTCTCTCTCTCTCTCTCTCTCTCTCTCTCTCTCTCTCTCTCTCTCTCATTCTCTCTCTCTCTCTCTCTCTCTCTCTCTCTCTCTCTCTCTCTCTCTCTCTCTCTCTCTCTCTCTCTCCCCTCTCTCCATCTCTCTGTCTCTTTTTCCCTCTTTCTCTCTCTCTATCTCTCTCTCTCTCTCTCTCTCTCTCTCTCTCTCTCTCTCGCTCTCATTGCTTTTTTTTTAACATTTTTCCCCCTTTTTCCTTTCTCACCATAGCAATACCGTCTTTGTGTCCCTCTTCTCTTTTTCCTTTGTACATTTTCAATATATATCACACAACAAGAACACATCATTTATTTGTCTCAACAAAGTTGTTTATCATTATTTTTATCGTTATAATTATTATTATTTTTATTATTTTTATTATTATTATTATTATTATTATTATTATTATTATTATTATTATTATTATTATTATTATTATTATTATTATTATTATTATTAACATTATTATTATCATTATTTTCATCACCATTCTTCCAAGAAGACTGTCATAACGATAGGGTTGGTTAGATGGGACCCGACTCCACCACCAAAAATCATGTTAGGAATCCAGATCAAAGCTTAATTAAATATCAGTCTAAAATGGTCAACCGAATGGTATCTGTCACCCCGTTCCCCCTAAAACCTCCCTCCTACCTCTCCCTTCCCCCTCCCCTTTTTTTCCTTTCCTTTTTTTTAGCGACACTTTTCGGTGCTATTGTAGTTTACTGTAATAACATGTTTGATGCCCCCATCGACCAACAGATTGGGCTGGTTAGATGAGATTGAAGCCAACCACCAGAATTGAAGCTAACTCTAGGACCGAAAACGTGATCCTCTTTATTGTGAGCCCTCTGGAGATATCGCGGGCCAAAGTAAAAAAATAATGAACTTTGGGCCATGCCGTATCCATAAACTAGCCCTAAAAATTAAAGATTAAATAAATTTGGCCGAATGTCCCATTATTTTGATCTTCAGATTGAAGGTAGCGACTCTCTACACCCCTCTCGCCGTGCTCTGATGATACTGCGTGCACGTGTGTATCACACGCGCTGCTGATTGGTCAAATCGGCGGCCATTACACGCGCTAATTAAACTTCCTGTGTCAATTAGCCAATCAGGTGCGGGCTAGGGGTGCCGCTGGGTATATGTTTACCTCGGAGATGGAGTGGGGAGATGGAGCGTGCTGGGGAAAGCTAGCGGTTTAATTAGTTTCGTTTACGCTAAAGATAAGTTGGAAAGTTAGAACATCCCTTGGGTTTTTGAGAGAGGAATCTAAACAGTGTAAAAAATCAAAATTTAATGAGATCCAAACTTGCAAAGAAAATTGGGAAAGAAAAGTAAAAAAAAAGCGATTTACCAGTTAATTTCCTCTTTCGAATCTTCAAGTTTTGTTCAGGTTCTCCGCATGTTTATTTTAAATCGGAAACAATTGCAATGCCAGTCTAACTAGAAACCGGTACGTGATAGACATAACACTGAGCAATTGTTCAACATAAAGATATCATGATTTTGTTTTCCCAAGCCTTTCCTTCTTAGTTCTTTTTATTTCAATGAGGGGAAACATAATTAAAGCCCCTTGGGTGGTAAAATTATTATCATAACAATAATTTAGGGAAGAAAAAGCTAAGGGCAGAATGAGGTAAGTATGATAAACAGAGAGTATGAGGAAGACAAAGATAGAAATGATGGAGGCGGTTTTTTTTCTCCCTTAGTTTGTGGATAATTCTGTCCGAAGGGGAAAATATTTTGAATATTTTTAAATGAAGGCATAATAGGATACATGAGTGTAAACGAATGTGTATGGTGTGGGTGTAGGTGTGGGGAGCGGAGGGAAGAGAGGTTTCATCCAATGATTCATTTAAAAACCATTGAGGACAAGTTTTAGAGAACTTGTACTAAGTACGTCATCCGACAAGAGCTAAAACTCTTGCCCCAACCAGGGTGTGGCATCAGGACCAGTAGGTGTCGAGACAATGGACTTGCAGCTCTTCAACTCGGTGACCTTTTCAGGATTTATTTGCTGCTCGAAATAACGAGCTAGTCTCGTCCCAGGTGATAATTATCGCGGCCAAGCCCAGGCCAAGGGAAGGCTTTGATGCACCGACTTCTCGCTCGAACCTGGCAGGTCTAGTGTGTGACTGCGGGCTCAGGAGTGAGGCTGGGGGAGGGGCGACTAAGTCTCGCCGCCGGCACAGGCGAGACCTGTGATTGGCTGACAGCGTGGGAAGTGGGAGGGGCTTAACTCTGACGCGATATTCACAGTCCATGTTACGCCAGAAATGTATCGATATTCACTGATTTATCATTGATTAGGAAGGTCAGTTTTTAGAAGGGCTACTAGCGATGGGTTTAATAAGTTCGATTCTTGTTTTGGAAAAAGATTTTTTAAAGATAAAATAAAATTCAAAGACATAATATTTCATCGGTAACTCGAAAGAGAAAAGTTGAAACAACTAGATCTAGGTCTGCGTCATGTAGATCAATTCAACATCGTAACAAGATACATGATGCGGTTTTGTTTTTACCCTTTTTCTAAAAAATGTAACATGTTTAATTTCACAATTCCCGAAATAAGTTTTAGGAGTGAAATTGTAACTGGACAGAGAGCCATTGTCCAGCTTGTGTGGTGGTGTGTGTGACTAGGCGTGCGACACTGGTGCCACATGTCGCAAGGCAGCTCTCCGGCTAGAACTACTGTACTAGAGAGAGGGAGAGGGAGAGGCTGCCGCCAGCTGTAGCTTGTGATAGCGCCTGGAGAGTGCGGTGCGGTGCGGTGCGGGGGTTCCCCATGTCTGACGACTCGAGTTTTCCTCCCACCAGGGGCCACGGGCTGATCAGTAGTAAAGTTATCGTAGTAGTGAGAGGTGCTGGTGGTTGTACTTACACTCGACTAGTATTCTCCCACGGACTGAAGGATCAACGTGTTCTTGTGTTTTCCTCCTTCCTTCCTTCCTTCCTTCACGTGGGATTTGTTTAATTACTCACAGTCTTGTAGAAAATTGTTTAGCTTGTAGACGGAAAAATTGATTGATCAAATTTTATGATATGGTTTACTTTCGCCTTATCGTATTTTGTGTTAGATAAATCTAGAATCTCGGCCATACATTGTGAGCTGTGACAAACATCAAGATATAGATCTAGATTGGACATATTTCTATTGAAGCGTGTAAGTCTCGACTAAAATTTATTTGCATTGAATGAGTTTCAAATTATTTTACCTACAGAAGTTTCAATAGGCTGCCAGTTTCTTAAACAACCTTTATTTTAAAACTCATTCGGACTCTCGCATTGTAAATTAAGCAAGCAGGCCAGAATCAATCGGCATAGATTTAGATCTGCATCTAGATTCAAATCTAGAATCTAGAGCTTGTGTGGTAGATGACCATTAGACCATTGGGTTTCGTGATCTGGTCAGATTTCTGTCTGTACGGACCCTGAGTTGGTCCTCTACACGCCTGTGATCCTGATGATGATAACTTTGACAACGACGCTAATGGCTGATAGGCTGTCTGATTGATGGCCGAGATAAGAGAATAGACGAGAATATCATCAACCTACGGCTGACTTTCTACTTGTCTCTCAGATTCTACTAAGATTCCTGGCAGTGGACGGGGATTCTCAAATAAGCTTCTCCTAAGTTTCAAATCAGATTGTGGTATTTTTTTTAAATCTTCATCAGTGCACTACCCGATAAGAGACGTAGATGTAAATAATTGTATAAAGCATATTAATTTGGTACAAGCAGTTGCTGGACATAGGACAACATACACCCAAACTATAGTGTCCATGTAGAGACACTAGGATATAATTTTACCTGACTGCCCTTCGGTCATTCTACCAGTGGTCAAGCATTCCCACCCTCTGGATATCGTCTGACTCAGTTGACTTAGCACAGGTGAGGTTTGCTAGTTTACTGGACTCTCTAGCTAGAGGCACGAATTGTGCTGCGTTTGATGACGAAACAAGCTTTTTTATCTTTTTCTTTTTAGTTTCTGGTCTTTTTAAATTGGTGGTATTATTATTTACAAACTACAACCAAACCAACAAAATTTCTTCATCATTTTGTTGTTGTTGCTGTTCTTCTTGTTCTTGTTCTTGTTGCTGTTTTTGTTAATGTTATACACCGTTGATAATCTTTATTTAATCAAGCGTTTTAGGCACAGTCTTGTCAAAAAAATATAAACATACTATATTCATTATCTCCTTAATATGTCTGCCTCTTCTGTTTCTCTCTCTCTCTCTCTCTCTCTCTCTCTCTCTCTCTCTCTCTCTCTCTCTCTCTCTCTCTCTCTCTCTCTCTCTCTCTCTCTCTCTCTCTCTCTCTTCTCACCCTTCCCTTTCACCGAACCAAGACACTCCTCTCACCATATGCGGAATTATTATTCTTTATAACCAAGCTAGGCAAGCTTTCATTATTTTTTTTTTTTTAAGAAAAACACAGTCATTATAACTTACTTAACAGTTTCTTTTTTGTCTTGTTTATTACTTCTCGAAAAAAAAATTATGAAAAAGAAAAGAAAAACATTGTTGTTTCATGCCGTGAACGTATAAAATAAAGTTAACTTTTCCTTCTCCAACAATGCTCTCCTCTGAGCTCTCAGTATTTCTTTGTTCAAACATTTTGAGCCACAACCATAATCTTTCCATAGAAAAGGTGACGAAAATATAATTTACAAAAAGGTTATTAAGTATACCGAGCAAAATTAATCAATACGTAAACTATTTTTTTAATTAAAACTAGCTGCATGATACGCAGTAAATCATATTTTTTTCCACCTAAATTTGCTAGATTTTAATTCGTTTTCTTTTTCGTGTGTGTGTGAGGTTTTTTTTCTTATCTTTAACTTTTCTCTCCATCCTACATCCTAAAATTAATTTAGAAAACGTTGAACGCTTCTTTTTTTCATTGAATTAAATTAATGTTGCAAATAAGCAGGAAAAAAAAATATAGTTACATTTTGTGCACTTAAAAAAAAAAAAAAAGGTTTCAAAGAGGAGGGGGGAGGGTAAAGATGTTACAATCCGAAACTTTTATAGCACAAAATATATGAGTGTTAAAAATTGTCTATCGCACTGATGCTTAGAATGCCTTTACATTTCTCATAATTGTTTTTAACAGGACTTAAGAATAAAATATTGCCAATAGTTTATGTGCTTCTAAGTTCCCTTTGACGCAAGCTATGGGCGTTTGAAGAGCCTAAAGTATTCAGATATCAGTGAAAATTTTCGGAAAATCCTGAAATTTTGTGTAGTTAAAAGCTAGTCCGTATTTTCCGCTCATATTAAGTTGAAGTCTTTATCTTTTTTTCGCGGCAGGTCAGAATATATTGGTTGAATTAGTTGAGCAGCTAAAGAATCGTAAGAATTTGTTATTTTACATTATTAATTTGCCATTTGAAATCTTTTTTTTTTTACTTTGATATTTTAATAAGAAATACATCGAGATTCTTAAGAGCCAGTGTCTTCGAAAAATTGTGAACATTCTAAAGAAAAAAAAATTCAACCAAGATTAATTCAAGCACTTTAATGCTACTGACTAGCTTTGTCAAGCATCCAGATACGCAACATATCATGTTACCATTTCTTCTTCGAAATAAAAAAAAAGGAAAATATAGGACAAAAAAAAGCGTCATACGCAAAGATTAGTATATATGCAAAATATCAGCATTAATTTTTTAACAGAGAAACGTTAAACAAGAAATACATAGAAATCTAAGAAACAGAGTGTGGCATCTTCCAAGATTCTTTAAAAAAAAAACTGTATGGCTTGGCTGTGATATACACATTAAGTAGGAGAAATGAGAGTTAGGTACAAAGTACAATTCTAGAGAAATGAGAGTTAGGTACAAAGTACAATTCTAGAGAAATGAGAGTTAGGTACAAAGTACAATTCTAGAGAAATGAGAGTTAGGTACAAAGTACAATTCTAGAGAAATGAGAGTTAGGTACAAAGTACAATTCTAGAGTAATGAGAGTTAGGTACAAAGTACAATTCTAGAGTAATGAGAGTTAGGTACAAAGTACAATTCTAGATTAATGAGAGTTAGGTACAAAGTACAATTCTGGAGTAATGAGAGTTAGGTACAAAGTACAATTCTAGAGTAATGAGAGTTAGGTACAAAGTACAATTCTAGAGAAATGAGAGTTAGGTACAAAGTACAATTCTAGAGTAATGAGAGTTAGGTACAAAGTACAATTCTAGAGTAATGAGAGTTAGGTACAAAGTACAATTCTAGAGTAATGAGAGTTAGGTACAAAGTACAATTCTAGAGAAATGAGAGTTAGGTACAAAGTACAATTCTAGAGAAATGAGAGTTAGGTACAAAGTACAATTCTAGAGTAATGAAATCTAATATCTACTGCATGAGTTTGAAAAATATTTTATATCTGCTTGCTCTGACTAAAAAGTAATATAAAATTTACCTAAACTCTTTTTCTTTTCCTTTTTCTTTTTAAATAAATGGAGCAAATAATGTAAAAAAAATATGCGGAACTATGTGCTCGAAAGTGCATTAGTTTGACACAGAGATTATTTTTCAATCCTTTTATCAATTTGTTTTCACGTATCAATTAACCATCAGCACATCAACATCTATGTTCGTTGTTAAATAGTTGTCTTAGTGTGTGTGTGTGTGTGTGTGTGTGTGTGTGTGTAATTCTGTTCAACATAATGTTATATTTTATTTTTGTTTTTTTATTATAATTTTATATTTCTTTTTAGTTCATTTACAATTACTTTTGTTTTGTTTTGTTTTTTTACTTCAATATTGTTTTTATTTTTCTAATCATTATTATTATTATTATTATTATTATTACTATTATTATAATTGTAATTTTTATTTATCTATTTATTTATGTATTATTAGCATCATCATCATCATCATCAACATTATTATTATTATTATTATTATTATTATTATTATTATTATTATTATTATTATTATTATTATTATTATTATTATTATTATTATTATTATTATTATAACTTTTGTTAGTGCTGGGGTTTTTATTCATTATATTTTCGTAATAATTATTACTATATCGTTAAATTTAATTTTACTATTGTCTTTCTAACCATGATTTCGTACGAAGGGTATTACTCTTGAAAATTTCTTCTTATCAAATGAGAGGGATATGTTTGGGATAATTTCTTCCTTGTTTATTTAAGGTTGATTTTTATTTCGATATTTTTGAGTGGGGATTGCTTGATTTACTTTTCACTTTTATTTTAAATATTAAATACAGCATTGAATTTTGAACATTTTGTTTCTGAAAGGGATTTTTTCTCAAAATCTGTTTATTGACCCCCACACTCTAACCCGATAATATTTCTGTGATTCAGACTACTATGACCGCAACTAAAATCTATCATGGACTCTATAGTCAGTAACAAAAGAACTGGCAGTAGAAATAGTAAGAGCAGTAGCAGCAGCTGTGCCTGTCATTACAGGACTAATCCCACTCCTTTAACCAAAGTAATGCGATTTCTATTTTCGCTTTCTCCTATTTTCACTACAGTCTCAGGTAGATTTGAATTACAGCCCTGTAGAGTTCTTTTTTTTTTCTTTGAGTTTGCACTATTTTGATATCTGGTTCCTACTTTCTTTCTCTTTCTCTCTTTTCTTATTTCCCCTTTTTCTCTTTCTCTCCCCCGGTCTTCCTCTGTCTTTTTATCTATCTATCTATCTATCTATCTATCTATCTATCTATCTATCTATCTATCTATCTATGCTTTGGTCTACCTCTATTTCATCTTGTCTGTTTTTCTTTCTGCTTAAAAATACATTCCTTGCCCACTTTCACTCACATCTAACATTGTACTCGTTTTGGTTTCGCCAACCTATTATACTACATGTATTTTGATTCTTTGATAAAGCTTGAGAAAACGTTCTTGCTTAAACCCTGCAAAATTACTTTCTTCAGATGTCAATGCTAAAACTCTTTGAACGTTCTTAAAGTTGCACCATTTGAAATAATTCCCTAATGTATTTTTGATACGTTTAGTTCTAACGAAGCAGTTTTCGATTTTGTGAAAACTTATTTATGATTTTAATTCTTTTTGTCTGTCTCTCTGTATATTTTTCGATAAATGTGTTTTACATTTCAACAATAACAGAACATACAGCACCTTTCACATTTCATTCTTTGTCCTCAATTGTTTTTTTCATCTTGTTCGATCTATACCTAGCACTGTAGCAGCCTCATTTATTAATTAAAACCCTGATGGAAGTCTTGGATTATATTTACCCCCGTCGAGCACATACTATAGGCTTCGACTACCCGTCTCCAACTTCTAAACTTAAAAGTCCTTTTGATGCTCTAACGTACAAGAACAAAGTGATTTCTATGGACCCACGCTTACAACTAAATAAAACTTGCGAAACGGCACCAAACAATCACATTTCATTGTTCTCCTCACCTCTCCTGCCCTTTTCTCCGACTTTCTCTCAACCTTCTCCTTCACTCTTGCATTTACCCCGCATCACCCACTCCTCTTCTATTTCTTTTTTGTGCGTTGCGCCGTGCCACGTAAAGGTGGAACTATTTCCACCATTCATGACTCCACAGTCTTCCAGAGAGCGGTGGACGCCGCCAATAAAACCAATTATGGTACACAAAGCAACGCCTCGAGCTGAATCGGTTGACAAACAGCGCGAGTCTTTCATTCATTCCGTCACCTTTCCTCTCAAAGCTGTTTCATTTTTCTCCTCTCCATTGTGCGTACATCAGCAGCGTGACTGCCCTGGCTACCAGCTACAATAATGTCGCGTTACAACCATGTAGGTACATGTATATGTTTATACCATATCCTTCTTTTTTCTCCTTTAGAGTAAACTACATGCACAGTGTATTTCGTTTTATACAGTTTGGACATCGCGGCCCTAACTTAACCACTGATCAGCGGCCGGATAAAAAGTCCAGAAAACTGTCCGGAAAAGCTAGCAGAGCTAATCCCAGAGTCCGAATGCGTGGACATGGTTCTGCCCTCTGGGCACCATCTTCGACCCTCTCCGCATCAGCGGACCTGGGCTGGGTAAGAGGCTTGTGGTTACCGCCCCCAAATTAGCCTGATTATTCCACCCGTTCTAGGCCTTGGTCCAAGTGGAACTTTTCATCTTGCTGTCTTTAGGGCCAGCGGAGTCCACAGGTTTATAATCACACAGAGAGTACCATTTCCACATCTCAAGTCTTGGGGGATACAGAGTTGTGGGTCCATTATTGTGTGAAAAGTCCAGTCAAAATTGGTCTTCTCAACCTTCGCTGTCAAGTTTCGACATTCATGAACTGCTCGAGAGTTATTTTTTCACGATTGTAGAGATGTAGAACTCGGTCCTTACAACACGAATAGTTTAGTTACCAAGTAGGCTGGAGAACTTCTTGAGGATATTATGAAGACTATCCACTTTGGCCAAATGTCAGGAGTTGGAGCAAGGGCAACATGAAAGGAATGGGAGGGAGTTAGGTTTCTGGAGTGCCCTATTGTAGGAGAAGAACTCGGTCTCAAATGGTAACAATTATGCTACAGCACGCGATTATCTTTGTTTGCTTTTCTTTTATTAGCCTTCATACTTTCGAAAGAACGAGTTAAAATTAGAACACTATGTTTTTTTTTGTTCAGTGAGAATTATTGGTCCTCCTACCGGACCATCAAAACTGAGATTTTACATACATTTTTAACATTTTGTGAGGGCGTATGTTTTCTTTAAAACTTAGCGGCCCTGGTCCGTAAATGTGACGGGTGCTTGAACCGTTTCGTGTGGACAGGGGTATTCATCAGCTTCCCTCAAGTTAAGACAGGTTCTTGTGTTATAAGAAGACAAAGTTTTTATTCTTGCGAGCAAAAAGTCACAATTCGGGAGCAAGGCACTTGTTTCTCTTTTCTCTGGATCGATGGGCGTCGACTAGATATCATTCAAACAAATGGGAAACTTTATGTTGGAATATTTGGAGCAAATTTAGGGGACTACAAAATACTTCATAGACACCGAATGGCAAAGAGGTCTATCATCAACAAAACAACTCGCCATTGAAGCCAAGAGGCTGAGGGAGATGTTACACTGTGTGAGGAAATAGAGTTTGGTTGAAGCAGGAAGGTAATCTGCCATATCTGAGCGGTAGAGAGCTCGGTTAGGGTCTTCGAAGACGATATCCTTCTATTAAGTATGTCCAAAGATTGTTATTTTGCAAGTGCGTCAAAACTACTTCTCTATTATTCAGCTTGAAAGTGTTTAAATAAAAATGGTTTGATTTTTGTCTTTCTTTTAACATGACCCAAACTATCAATTCGACGCATAATACATTATCTCAGCTCCAGTGTTGTCGGCACCAACGATTAAACCGACGTCAAAAATATGCAAAAAAAAGAAACCCATATTTTTGCGTTTTCGTCGGTCCATATGCTAGACTCAAGCCCTAAATGATTTCTCAGCTAATGACATGAGAAATGAATATGGTTATAGTCTCAATAAACCTGATCTATGTTACTTTGTAAAGACACAAGAAAGTTGGAAATATGAAAGGAACCACTAACTTGCTTTTGTGTGTGTGCATTGCAATGTTAAAGCTATATTTAATCGAATCGTAACATAATCCGCCGGACAAATATTACTAATATGGACTCGCAAATGTTAGACATTCATTTACGGAATATTCAATCAGACTAGATGGCGGTTGAGACTAGTTACGGCGAGCAATCATTTCTTGACATTTGCTTGAATGAGTCGTTGCATTCAATGCGATCTCTTCAAATTTACCTTTTATTGAATCTCTACTCCGTAGTGAGACTCGAGTATCTCATGCAGAGATGGAGACAGGGAGAAATAGGGTGAGCGAAGGATTGGTAGGGAGAAAGATAATCAGAGAAGAGAGAGAGAGAGAGAGAGAGAGAGAGAGAGAGAGAGAGAGAGAGAGAGAGAAAGGTATAAAACGAGGGAGTGTAGAAGCTACCACGCCCACACGATCTCTCTCTCTCTCTCTCTCTCTCTCTCTCTCTCTCTCTCTCTCTCTCTCTCTCTCTCTCTCTCTCTCTCTCTCTCTCTCTCTCTCTCTCTCTCTCTCTCTCTCTCTCCAGTGAAGCAGCTCCACCAGTAGCAGCTAGAGCGGGCGCGCACCATGTCCCAGGGGATTGTTCTACCCTCAGGCCATCCACCGGTATTATCTGCCGGGACAGAAGAATGGCGGTTTCCTTACCAGAAGAGATTCTAACACAAAGTTTAAGAGAGAGCAGGCGAGGTATTGTTCGATTATTTTTAATTAAAAACCTTTTTTTAAAGTCGGCGAAAAACGGTTTATGTTCTCCATTATTCAACAAATAAGCCGTGTAGCCGTGGTAGTCAGTAAGCTGTTGATGAAGGGAGTCAGTGTGAACTGAGCGCGTGAGGTGTAAGTAAATAGAGTCATTAAAGGGGACAAAGATTCTTGATCTTGTCACACAAGAAAAGAGGTGCTTGGCTGTGTGATAAGGCTAGGGATGGTCCCATGTGTGTAACACCGTGCGCAATGCATTTCATGTCTTTATTTGTCGCTTGAACCAATAGTCAGTTCTGCATAACACTATCGATTTATCTGCTTGGATTTAGTATAACATCACAGCCTTTAGAGACACGGAGGTACTAAAATTTTCATCTGTCCATTAAGACATAGTTCAACGGCTGGGATTTATTTGCGCATTTAGACAGTAATCTGTATTTATTTATTTTTTTTTTTTTTTTTTTTTTGGGGGGGGGGGAGAGGGGGGTGTCAAATTGTTAAGATTGTCGAGACAGTAAATCACAGAAGTATTAATTTTGGAAGAAAAACTGAGCGTATAGTGTAAGGCCATGCTTAAAATGGCAGTGAATCATAAAAACTGTGGGATCTGCTAATGACTATACGCTGTGCATGTTTTCACAATCCCCGTGTCTTTTTCACCGAACGACAAACGATTTCTTAGGATGGCAAAAGTTGCGCATAATACGGGGTAATTCGAGAGGAATGATGATAAAATAAAATTCTAGTAGACTCCTAAGGTCATAATTACATACTTTCAGCTCCCGTCAAGCCTTAGAGAAATGGATTTTCTTCCCCCACACCAACACCTCGATGTGTCGGATTGAAACTTGAATACTTTACCAGCTAAGCGTTAGGATGTCACAAGAATAAATATATTTTAAGTCGAATCGTATTTATTAGGAATAAATAATCTTTTTCCCCCGAAATCAACAATACCATAATTGATGTAAGGAGCGACCGCATGTACATAACAATGTCCCAAGACCTTTAATCTAGCACTGCATGCTTAGATTAGATAGAAAATGTATTTATTCTTTGGTCTCTTGGTAAATAGTCCTCCCAGGGTTTAATCTAGGGGTCATGAAGAATGCAGATTTGTGTATGAATAAAACACGATGTTTGATAAGAGGCCATTGAGGTGATTATCTGGCTGCCTCAGAAGGAGGGTTTATTAGGTTACCAACTTGTTCATTCGCCTTATCGGACTCTAACGGCAATATAATTATGTATTGCCAGCTCCTCCTCCTCCTCCCTCTACTACTACTACTACTACTACTACTACTACTACTACTACTACTACTACTACTACTACTACTACTACTACTACTACTACTACTACTACTACTACTACTACTACTACTACTACTACTACAACAACTACTACTACAACAACAACTACTTCTACTACTGCTACTACTACTACCACTACTACTACTACTTCTACTACTACTACTACTACTACTACTACTACTACTACTACTACTACTACTACTACTACTACTACTACTACTACTACTGCTGCTGCTGCTGCTGCTGCTGCTAGACACACACAACCTATCTTTCCCATACAATCATCCCTGGACACGACCATTCTCCTTCCTTGAGTCACTCAATGCAAACTTCCACAACTAACTAGATCTAAGCTCATTCACTTGGCTCTTCACGCACGCATGAAGAAAAGTCAACATCTTAACTCAGGTATTGGTTGTAGCTCTGTTGACTGTTTGCGTGATATCAAGACTTTCTAACGATGTTAGGACAATGGTCCAGGCTATATTATGACCTATTGTCGTCATTCAGTGACCGATGGTCAAGCAACTATGACGCGCCGCCTGTTGTGTATTGTATTCTTAGTTTTAAGTTCGAGCTCCACAGCTAATCAGATCGAGGCAGACGGGGTTCCTGTATTACCCCAATTAGTGTCAGATTAGAAAGAGGGTGTCTAGTGCAAGTCAAGTAGATGGGTTAGGGCACTGCTCCCTCAGACTTTCACTCAAGAGAGAGAGAGAGAGAGAGAGAGAGAGAGAGAGAGAGAGAGAGAGAGAGAGAGAGACAGAGACAGAGAGACAGAGAGAGCGGAAAGGAGAAAGACAGAGACAGACAGAGAGAAAGAGAGACAGAGAGAGGAAGGGAGAGAAAAAGAGAGAGAGGAAAGGAGAAAGAGAGAAACAGACAGAGAGAAAGAGAGACAGAGAGAGAGAGGAAGGGAGGGAGAGAGAGAGAGAGAGAGAGAGAGAGAGAGAGAGAGAGAGAGAGAGGCTGACCGTCCAGACGTGAGTGGACAGTGCAAGACGCCAGTCGCAGGTTTAGGATTACTGGAGTAGGCGCCGGACAGTGGGACTTGGTCAAGATTGGGTTGACTCTAGGGAGGGTTCACCACGGGTGGCAGCTCTAGCGGTTGTGGATGTTTGAACGGGCAGTTGGAAACTTCCGGGGTTAAGCCAACTTATTGGCGCAACACGTCTATCTAGATAATTATAGCACTCCAGCCAGGACCTGAAGTATATGACTCTCACTCTCAGGGATTTGTGTGTGAGGTTCGTCCCAGCTGCACACCTGCATGACGTCGACTCAGACCCTGATTGGCGTCCAGTGACATATTACAGCTAGGCGATTCTGCTCGTCTTTTACAAATCTGCGCCAACTTGGGCGTTTTAACACCTAAAAAAAAGGAGAAATAAAGACACCCACTGAAGTTATTTTTGTTAATAGTATGCACCACCATCAATTATTAAGATATTGTCATAATCACAGTAAAAGGGATGAAGTAAGAGTTTATACTTCAAATAGATGCTTCAATGCATAAGATATAAAAAAAAATAATGACTATAATTTTAAAAAAAGGTAACTAATTTCCACTTACCACCCTTTTCCAGCTTTGACTGCCCAGTTTCTCCATAAATTTAAATAAAAGTGATTCTTTCCTTTGTTTTGTTGTTTGTTTGTTTTTTTAGTTATTGTTAGCGTTTTCTTTGAATGCTCACAATTGGTTAATCCATTTCCGCCTATGTGTACTTGTGCGCCAGCCTTACCGTTGTTTTTGTTTTTTTCAATAGTTTTTCTTTAAAATTGTTCCACTTTTTTAAACTCTTCTATCGATTCAACCCAAGCGCGTTCTCTCTCCAAGCCTCTCTCAACATATCAATTTTACATCTCTGTCGATGAGCATGTTGGGTGTTGTCACTGGATAATTAGATTCATGATGTTTTCACACCACGGAGCTGATCGCCACACACCTTCATCAGAGTCAAATTTCTCAACAACCATCACCGGGTTATTATAACGGTATTAGTAGACTGTAGAGCTAGGATCGTGAGTGGATGCAAATTGCTACTCACGCTAATCCCAAGGGACACCACCTGGTTATTGTGTGTATGTAATTTGGAGCAGTGTTAAATAAAAATAACATAGAATACAGTGATGAATTTTTTTAATGGTGGTTTTTTTTTTCACCACTTTCTATGATTGAATGACCACTGAATTGTCCGGTTTCAACCCCCTGGACTGCTGGGAAATGGTCGGAGATTCAATATCGATTTTCATTGAGCCCGGGTCGAAGCTGGTGTGGGCTCGCGTGGGTTTTGTTTTCTTGCTGGACATTGTGATCTAGCTTTACCTGCGCGTCTGCTTGATTTATTTGAAATGACCATAGGTCAGCAAGGGTCATCATGTCTGGTTCTGACTTGTGTCTACAATGTAGACTGGTGGTAGTTATTGGCAAACAATCCGATGATGTTGTCCAGATATAAGTTTATTGTGTGGAGATCTCTTTCTCTCTGTCTCTCACCTACTCTCTGTTCCTCTCTTTGTCTCTCTATCCACTTTCTTTCTCTCTATATCTCTTTCTCTCTCGCTCTCTGCTTCTATCTTTTAATATTTTTTTTTTTTTTTTGAAGGAAAATCTTATATGTAATAATTATGTGATGTTAAAAAGTTAGAGAGATGGGTGATGTTGATGGTAAAAAAAAAAAAAGAAATTAAAAAAATGATAATAATAATAATAAAAAACCGAAATTACCACTTTGGATCCGGTCCGGATGTAGGTATGAAGGTCACGTGATAAAGTCCCCCCCCTCCCCCAGGCACTCTTGACGGCGCTCTGTTTGTGGCACAAACTGGACGAGGCTGGTGATTTTGTTGATTGTAGCGCCTGTAATTGTCGGGACGTGTATCGCCAGAGTTGTAGCAATTGTCCTCACCATGTTCACTCTCTTGTCCTGGCTTTTGGCACCTGAATGTCTGAATGCCTGGTCGGAGAATCGTTTTGTGTGGCCCTTGACTGCATGCCCCATTGTACCGCCATTTGTCACCGGTGACCTTGTAGAGCTGACTGGCGTGACTGTGTAGGTCTCCTCTGGGCAGGAGGGAGGGGAAAGGTTTCTCCAAGAGGAAGGTGGGGACGGATGTGTGCTGACTGGAGTGAGCAAGTGGTGGAATTATGTTTTCACTGTCGCCATTAATCAAGATGGAGAGGTCGATCAGATCTTCGAGAGGCTTTGGAAACTTGAGACTCCCTTTGGGAATGTGTGTGTGTGTGTGAGAGAGAGAGAGAGAGAGAGAGAGAGAGAGAATATAAAAGATCTTTATTGAGTTTGTTTTTCTTATTGTGGTGAAACCATTTTCCCGCGCTCACGAAAACTAGAAATTTCGATTACAAGTTACAATAACGAACACTTCTGCGTTTAAAAAAAAATATCGCATGACCAACCATAATGTAGTTTATTTCGCTGGACCCCTAAGGTAAAATTGAAATGAAGGAAATCGACTAATTCTACACTATCCCAATATGTGTTAGATCCTTTTAAACGCTTGTTAGAAAGCTGCGAATTTTCCCATTAATTTCATAACAGTGCACTACCTTGCGGAAATTCCTAGGATCGCAACCGGCTAACCGATATGATAATGAATGTCTTAAAAAAACAAATTTAAATACATTTGGATTTTACAAAAGTAGTTAATTATTTTTACTGTACAAGACTGCTTTGAGAAATAATTCACAGTGTTGTTAGATTTATACATCAAAAGACAATAAAAAAAATTATGCATTGACTTGTTTCATTTACAGTGGATAATTATGATTCAATCAAACAAAAATATTATCTTACCTTATGGAATTGTTGAAAATCATAAAATTAGCAGGACAATTGTACATGTGACCTGAAATGGATTTTGTTTTCAACTATCCTGAGAGATCCATAAGATCGCAATATAAAAATCCAATGTTCGCCTTTAGCTTTATTCGCACATTGGATCAGATTCAAAGTTCATAAAGTTTTAAAAGAGCTACTCTACATAAACGTGTAAAGGCAAAAAAAATTAATGGAAGCGAATGCCTAAAAAATATAAAGGCTAGTGATTGCAGGTAAGCTGTTATACCGTACAAATAAGTTTATCTTTCCTTTTATTTTTCATCAGCCTTTCTCTATCGCGTGAATGAAAAATTCGCATACAGATTGAACAAGATATTTAAATTTTCACTGTTTCATAAATTTTACAGTCTAAAGTGTACGTGTACATATCTACACAGACTGTGATAGAGGGACGAAAATTAAGTCTAAATTCTATTTATCTGGATTTAATTTACTTCAAGTCTGCTTAATACCGTAAAGATGTTGTCTTTTTACTGCGTAGATCCATATGGCCGCATCTCCTGAAAATGTCGAAATGAGAGGAAAACAAAAACAAACAAAACCCAGATTAAAGAAACGCATAGCTCTCTTGCCATTATAAAACCATTTAACAAAAAAAGAATTACTCATCATATATAAATTCAACTGGTCCCACAGTTAAAATTTTTTCCCATTTTTTTTTAAATATCCGTAAAACCCCGCCTTCTCTACTTCCCGACTTTAAACGGGACCATTCGATATTAGTAAAGATTTAAAGTGTAAGCCTCGTTAAGCTCAGAAAACAGGAAACTGGCACCAGCGGGTATTTAGATTATTAAAGATAAACACAAAACACAGCGGTCGTCACAGAAACACGGGAATTAGATCACTGGACCGTCATTTTCTCGCCTCTCTCGTTTCAAATTTCGCTTCAATCTTTGCAAGAAGGGAGACTTTATTCTTGTTTTTATTCTTTTATATCTCTTTAGATTTCTGAATTCAAACCGCATTAATGAGCTTGCAAAGATGAAACTGTAGTCCTAATAGTGGGTTTTCTTGTAAGATTAAGCACTGAAAGCTGCCGCGTATCCAGTTTTCATTTGCGTTATGTACTTTCTTTTATTATTCCTAATGCAATGAAATTATTTTATTGAAAAGATTCTTTACACTCTTCTTTTAGATCGAGACTGGGGGTAGGTAGGGGTGGAATGAGGGAAAGTGAGAGGCAGAAAGGTAGACAACTTTTTCAAGTGTGCGGTTGTAAGTTAAACTGTTTATACAAAAAAAAATTTGATATCGTCCAGAGTTTCTTTCAGTAACGATCGACTTTTAAACTTGAAATATAAGTGACAAGGCATCTAGTTACAAAACATGGTGAATAAGAGTAAGCGAAAATGATAGGAAAAATGAGAATTTTTATTATTATTTTTTTTGTGTACAATATCTATCTTACAGATGCCAAACTGTTTCGATATTTCCATGCCATCCTAGTCTCTTGACATGACCAAAGCTAACCGCCAACTTTTCCTGCTGCATTGTCCAGATTTTGTGTTCTTTACGACCCACCCTACTGGGCATCATTCAAGACTCCCACGCCAATGTATTTTTTTAACGACATTTAGTTCTTTCTGAGGTGCCGAGGCATCTGATCCCATTCACGCTGTAGCATTCTTCTCCCATTTAGGAGACACGCCTCCTTCCTTTTCCATGGAAGGGATATATGTCAGAAATTTGATAACATTTTAGTGGGTCCTTGAATGTGTGTAGCAGGAGGGTTTTGTGTGATAGAGAAGCTTGGAGAGAGAGAGAGAGAGAGAGAGAGAGAGAGAGAGAGAGAGAGAGAGAGAGAGAGAGAGAGAGAGAGAGATGGCTGGGGAAAGCAGGCAACATTGTGTGAAAATATAGACCAAAGAGCAAAACATGATAAGGGAAGCGGTAAAATTTATGAAAGTAGCGGTCAGCCACCTGAGACGGTGTGGTCTTGGTTTGAACACAAGTGGCCATTAACTAGTGACCATGATTGTCCAAAGCATCTCCGCCCAAGATTGACCTAGCAACTTTATAACCTTTGGAAGTAGCTTGCAGAATTCTCTCCTACCCGATAAGAGAAGCAATAACGGGCTCAAGACAGAGTTAGATCTACAAGAGTTTCGAGATCTAGGTTTACAGAAGTGCTCTCTTCTATCTCTTCGCAGTTGCAGTTTTTCCCTTCAAGATTGCAAATTCGGTGATCTTTTTTTTCCACTTTCTCTCGGACCATCACTCTCAAACCTAGAAGGTTTACACACTTAAATTGAGCTACTCAAAATTGTGTCCCTCAGCGGCTGTGTCGTTATCCTTATAATCCCGTTTTTTTTTTCTATGATTCGGGAAACTTAGGCCACTTTTAGCAGTTGGATAACTCCTTGTCTTTGGTTTTAAAGTTTCTTTTTTCAATGAGAAGCATTTGACGCCGACCTACTAATAATCTGTGTTCAACATAAAAATATTTAGATCACGAAGTGATTTAACGAGCTTTTTTTATTAAAAAAAAACCCCACTAAATGTGCTCAAATTTTTACACCGCAACATAAATTATGTAGCTGTAATCCTCTTAGCCAAGATTCAAATAGTTTTTTTTAATTTAAATCGTATGAGACTCCTCCAATCGCAATCCTGCACTCCACCTCAGACCAGGACTGTGCTGGCCCCAGATTTACTTTCTCTCCGTGATGCTCCAGGTCGCTAGAACCATAGCAGTGACCCAGTGAGGCGGGTAAAGCTCTGATCAGTTGTGACGTGTGACCCTGTCGGTCGTTACTCCACAGCTGGTGACGGCAGAGAGTGGCCATCCTAACTACATGTATATAGATCTACACTGTCTGGTGTCTGTCCTCTCAAGTGACAGTCATTACAGAGCCGCTCAAACTTTAAATACAATGTACACCTACGCGGTGACCCTGGGTTAACCATAGTTGTTTCTCTCTCATACTCACTTTCTCCCTCCCTCCATCCCTCTCTTTCTCTCTGTCTCTCTATCGCTCTCTGTCTCTCTCTCTCTTTCTCTCTCGCTCTCTTTCTCTCTCTCTGCCTCTCTCTCTCTCTCTCTCTCTCTCTCTCTCTCTCTCTCTCTCTCTCTCTCTCTCTCTCTCTCTCTCTCTCTCTCTCTCTCTCTCTCTCTCTCTCTCTCTCTCTCTTCCTTTCTCTCTCTCTCTTTCTCTCTCCCTCTCTAACATTTATGTCCCATCTTTCATTGATCTCTCTTTCCCTATCCTTTTTTCATTCTATTCTCTTCTTTTTCCTTTCTTCTCTCCCTGTATGTATCTTTTTCTTCTTTTGCTTACCTCTTTGTTTTTACACCCGTTCTATGTTTTTGCTATTTTTTTTGTTTTTTTTTTTACTCTTCCGCTGTATATGAGGTTATTATAAAACTCTAACATCTAACATTACCTTGATCTGACCACTATTATACATGAAAACATAAAAACGCAGTTATCCGCGACCATATTAGTCTAATTTGACCGTTTATTCGCTGACCGTGAAGAAATTCTCAATAACCCTTCCAATCCGCATTCAGTGAATCAAATCATTTCATACATGTTCTGGGTTTTATTCCCTCTGCCCGAGACTCGTGTGGGTGGTCTTTGGTAAATTATCGTTTTAGCTTTACCATGTTGTGTCTCCTAAGCTCTCTTACGAATCATGCAAAAGAAGCTGATCGTTCAAGTCTCCAATATAAAGTAAAACTCTTATTTGAGATAAAAGATCTAAATACGAAAATTATATTATAATTTGAGGCATCAAAAGAGGTCCAACATAACAAAGTGTTTCGCACAATTTTAAGTATTCTTTTCAACATTCTTACGATTAAATTGGTTTCAGGTAAGGCTAGAATGTTCTTTTCCAACTCGTTCACACGCTTCGTTCCCATCGTAAATAATTTGCCCATTTATCCTCTTTTACCCCCACCTGGTCTTCTCTCATTCTCTCTCTCTTTCTGTGTCTCTCTCCCTATCTGCCGATCTATCTGTCAATCTACCTTTCTTTAGCTGGCTATCTATCTATTTATATATTTTCTATCTATCGATGTTTCTTTCTGACTTTCTTTCTCTGTCTCACACACAGTCTCTCTGGCTTTCTCTCTCTCTCTCTCTCTCTCTCTCTCTCTCTCTCTCTCTCTCTCTCTCTCTCTCTCTCTCTCTCTCTCTCTCTCTCTCTCTCCTTCTCTCTCTTCTTTTCTTCTTCTTCTTCTCTTTTTTTTTTCGCTCCATTTATCCGTCTCTCTTTCCTCCTTTTACATTTACAAAACCACGGAAACATGTTTCCCCGCCCCCGATCTCCCATTTTTTCTACCACACACAAACCCGCACCATAGTACACGTACCATATTTAATAAAAAAAAAATATTAAGCACCATTAAAAACGTCTATTTCCTCCCTATAAAACGACCGCTACTTAAAACTCTTAAACTTTTCATCACTTTTTATCAAATCCTATCTTATAATGAGAAGCTTGTGGAAATTCTGATACGGATTCTCATGGAACGAAATTACACGGCTTAACAAGAAAATTGATTCTCGGGACCGAAGGGGTTCAGTCATGCATGAACTACAATCAATGGACTATTCACAGTTATCAATTTGCTCGATTATTACTTGCGTTTCGGAAGATGCTCAAGGTTTAATCAGAAATTTAGTAAGGAAAGGCTGGTTAGTAGATGGATGGATCAAATGAATCATGAATATGCAGACAGATGTCATTATCATAGCTGATGTTTAGTTATATGTAAAGAGAGAACAAATTTGAGAAAGAGAGAGAGAGTGAGGGAAGGGAAAAGAGACAGACAGACAAACAGACAGAAAGTCAGAAAACAGTTTGGAGAGTAAGAAAGTGAGAGAGGTAGATATATAGACACAGAGAGGAAGATAAAGAAAGCCACCAGAAACTAACAGATATAGAGGCATAGACCAACACTAAGAGACAAGGAAATAATTATAAAGATATAAAGTGGCACATAGATAGATTGAAAAGAGATTGAATAAAGGAAAGCTGGTTAGAGGGAGGGATAAAAAGACATTAAGAGAGAGAATGAGAGAGAGAGAGAGAGAGAGAGAGAGAGAGAGAGAGAGAGAGAGAGAGAGAGAGAGAGAGAGAGAGAGAGAGAGAGAGAGAGAGAGAGAGAGAGAGAGAGAGAGAGAGAGAGAAAGAGAGGAGAGGAGAGGAGAGAGATGTGATAAGCAGAGAAACAAAGTACACAGTTTACACTGATAAATGTGAGTGGAAGCCCGGGTGCCACCAACAGCCATAACGCTGAGAGATAAGATTTCACCGAGTGTCCCCAGCCCAAACAAAGTGCTGTCCCCTACTGGCCTTCATGGCAGCCGTACCACAAGCTGCACCAGGCCAGCGGCGGGGCCCCATTCACCGGTAGACAGTGATGCATCACCAGCTGCCGCCATAGCAGGGATGAGAAGGATCTAGAATGTCTCCATGCCAGGTCTCCATCGCATGCACACTTGCACAGTCTCGCGGGCTCAGGTTCTATGGCCGGGCAGCAAGAAACTCAACATAAATCTTTCAGCTTTTGATACCCGAACCCAGTCGTTTGAATCCCACAATATTAACTCATTCTGAAGCATGCCAAGATCTTTACTTCTAGACGACCGCGACACTGTAAGCGATCTTATTCTGGCTATCAGACAGCCGCGCCTGACGGAGGCTGATTTCTTGTGCAAGGAAATTTAAAGAAGATTAGGAACCATGTGAAAATTTCAATTGATAATTTTAAGAAATAAATGATTTACGTTCCTATTGTAAAGTTAGTTTTGCGTCTTGATTTGAATGCTTTGCCCGGATAAAATATTTACATCTTCTTGATTACCAATCATGGGTTTTTGTTGGAGAGAATTTTAGTTAAGAAAACGCAATATGAAGACCAACACATGGAAGGTGTTAATACTTAACCCACTGGACAGCATGGGTCTTGAGAGTGTTATATTTCTAGGTAAAGCCAGCTGCAAAAACCAACCACTTTCGGTCTTTGTGTGGCAAGATGGGAAGACAATCTGTCCAGATTTTGAGGCCCGACACAAAGATGGTACTTTTGACCCGAATCCCCTGCCAGAAATTTAAAAAGACAAGTAATTGACAATATTGTTATGTTTCTAGCCAGTTTATCCACTCAAGCGACCCACACACATGAACATAGTATCTTGTTCTTTCAGAGATGTTTTAGCACGATATTGTTCATTTCTAGTTCTACTCTTTTTTTAAAGGTTTCTTTGTCGTCTAAAATTATTCTGTTTTCTAAAGAAAAAGTTACTCCAGATATTGTAAATATTTCCTCTCTACCCTTGGCCTCTTCTCTTTCTAAGCGAACAACGCATAGAGTTTCTTTAAGATAATTTTCTTGAGTGCTTTTGAGACAGTGTGATTTCTTTTTTATTGATTCTTACATTAAGTTCTGTTTACTTAAGTATAGAGACTACTGTGGATTCCATCTCACGGACACAGGTTTAGTTTTACTGTCCTCTGACCCGATGCTCTTCTTGTATTTCTCTTCTGCCGTGTCTCTAGGACTAGAAACATGCAATTATAGCGTTCAGTCGCACATAACATGAGAAGTTTTTGGGGGTCCTATGTTGTGTGGTTAGGACTGTTAAGGCGTGAACCAGGACATAAAAAGTTTCGGAGGGTCAGTGACAAAGCTGTTCGGACAGTATCTTTCCTACTCTTCCTCAGTCCTTTGGTCATAATGTCTGAGATCAGAATAAAATCTGGTGGTGGGGTGAAGCTAAGATACTTTGTTTAGTCTCAGGATTTTCATTGTAAAGAGAGAGAGAGAGAGAGAGAGAGAGAGAGAGAGAGAGAGAGAGAGAGAGAGAGACCGACTGACCGACCAACAAACAGACAGTCTGGCTCACAGAGAGGTTTAAGAGCATGGTCAGGACTTGGGTAGCTAATGTTTACTGACCAGGAGTTGCTCCAAGAGATTCGGGTCTAAAATAATGTTCCATGATTGTAAACTTTACTGAGGCCATTGTCCAGCGTGGAGACATCCAGTTACTCTTTGACAAAAGATGAGTCATTTTGGTGGCGGGCATTGAAGACAGCAGTAACTGCTGTGATTGTCAGAGATTTTTTTGGGTTTATATGGTCATTACTCAATACTACTGGTTTATGGAAGAGAGGGAGAGAGAGAGAGAGAGAGAGAGAGAGAGAGAGAGAGAGAGAGTGAGAGAGAGGCTATAGAGAAACATGCAGACTGATAGATTTACTTATTGACGCACGAAGTTTAGAGGAACGCACCCTTAGCGCTGTGTTTTTCAAATTGTTCGACAAAGTACCCTGTATTCAGCTTTGCTTTTTTTTTTTTTCACTTACTTTTTTTCCCCTCACTTTTTAATGTTAGCCTAAATTCCACTATAGAGCGTACTTCACTTCTAAATACTATAATAGCCACCGCGTTATGAACAGCTTTCTCAGAGTTAGAGTTTCGCACACAAAAATTTTACAATGTCCTCAAGGCTGATGACTATAACTGAGCGATAGATCACAAATTGATATAATGCAAAGTGGTTGTCATACTTGTCTTGCAGCCATTTGTAATGCTATGTATACCTCTTTATTATTTTACATGATTTATTTCTGCATTTCCCAAATTACACTGCACTCTCTCTATCTGACTCTATCGTGTAATATAAATATTTGACAACCCTCTCCTCTGCAAACTGAACCGGCTGGTTTTCTTTAATATTTAATGAAACTCATTTCTCTTCTTCTGTTTCAGCTCTCTGCGGATCGCCACGGCCCGTATTTCCCCGCGGCCATCTTGTCCTGACGACAGAAAGCAAAAACCTATAAATTTTAGCATCTCTCGCTTCCATTTCCCCCCACATCCTCATGTCCCGAGGAGGCGCAGCAATCAGTTGATGGAGAGGGAAAGTCCAATCTGAGAGATGAACAAAAGCGCACAGATTTCGACCAGAGTCACAAATCAACAGCATCGAGTGTTCAGTCTTCCCAGAATAATGAATGGTGAAAGCCTTGTGCGTATTGAGTGCTTCTAGCTTGCAATACGTCGCTGTCTAGAGAGGGATTGGCTTCTTTCGATTGGAAATAGAGAAGTTACGTCTCTGTCGTATATATAGGAATGAATCTCCAGAAAGCGAATCCATCTAAAATGGCGTTGGTTATCACACTGACGCTTCTCGTTCTTTCCGTTTCTCAAGTCAGTCCGGCGAATGTGACGTATCAGGTTCAGGAAGAGATCCCGCCGGGAGCGCTTATCGGGAATATTCCAGACTCCATCAACCTGGCTAGCTTTGAACCGGAAGCGAATCTCCCTTCCATGCGTTACAACTTTCTGGGCGATGATTCGGACTACCTGGCCTACTTCAAGCTGGACTCTCAGAGCGGTGACCTTCACCTTTCGGATACAAAGGTCCTTGACCGTGAGGAGATATGCCAGTTTGACTCCAAGTGTGTAAAGGAGCTGCTGATAGCCATCCAGTCGATCCGAACCCAGTTCTTCAAGAAGGTTTCAGTCAACATCGACATTCAGGACATCAACGACCATTTTCCTGTGTTCAAGCAGAGAAGAACCACGGTGACAATCTCCGAGAGCGTGCAGATCCCCAGTGTCTTCCCCTTACCCTCGGCCACGGATCGCGACAAGGGCGGCAATAATTCTCTTCAAGAATACGAGATCATCCCAGCAGATGGACCATTCGAGTTATCATACAGCAAGGACAGACCAAATCTAATGTTAAGAGTCGTGAAACAACTTGACCATGAAGAAACAGAATCTTATTCTGTGAAGGTAATTGCCAGGGATGGAGGTTCTCCGCCCAAGGAAGGAGTCCTTAACGCAGAAATTGTCGTGGAGGACGTCAATGACAACGCGCCGAGGTTTACTCAACCGTCGTATGAGAAGACTATAGACGAGACGGTGCAGCAAGGTTCCGTGTTGCTGACACTGATTGCCACTGATGCAGACTCTGGTAGGAACGGAGATGTCCGGTACATACTGAGCCCACTTCAAGCTGCCGAGATACATAAAATGTTCTCTCTGGATGCAGAGTCTGGGGAGCTAAAGCTGGTGGGAGATTTGCAAGAGGCGGAGAAGGATAAGTATAGGGTGGGTGTTGAGGCTAGGGATAGAGCAGACCAACCCTTCACCACACAGACCTGGGTGACAATCACTGTAGAGGATACCATCAACAGCCCGCCACGTCTGATCCTCAGTACTTTGTCTTCTCAAGAGTTCTCCTCCACTTCGGAGTACGCCAACCTGGGCGTGGCTGTGGCCCATTTACAGGTTAAGGACACCGACAGAGGACCAAATGGTATCGTCACCTGCAACCTGACGACTCCTGGGTTTTTCGAGCTACAGAGTATGGATGTGAAGGAGTATAAAGTGATAGTGGCAAGACAGCTGGACAGGGAGGACACAAGCATCCACAACCTGACTGTCTCGTGCTATGACGCGGGATCTCCGGTCCTCAGCCGCTCCAAGTCCTTCCAGGTCCATGTCACTGACGAGAACGATGAAACGCCCACTTTCACCAAGTCAGCCTTCCGGGCGAGCTTTGACGAGAATAACGCGGAAGGACAAGCTATCCTGACAGTCACAGCGACTGACGACGACGACCCAGAGACCAAGAACGGGCAGATAACGTACAGCTTGAGAGACGATCACAATAAGACGTTCGCCATCGGTCCAGACTCGGGGGTCATCACGGCGCTGGAATCTTTCGACTACGAGGTTGAGAAAAGCATAAACCTCACAGTGGTTGCTCAGGATAACGGAGTTCCGACGCGCTCATCTCTCGCGTCTGTGATAATCACTATCCGCGATGTCAACGACGTGGCGCCCAAATTCACGCTGGATCGCTTCACAGTGAGCGTCTCGGAGTACGCGTCTCCGGGAGATGTTATAGGGGAGATCTCCGCTCTGGAGACAGAGAAGGGAGATAACGGCCGGATAGAGATCAAAATCGTGTCAGGATCTGCCAGGCGACTTAGACAGGATTCAAACTTCCCGGCCAGCAGTAGCGGTTACAAACAGAGTTTTAACGTTTTCGAAGACATAAGTGACGACGCCTTACCTTTCGTGATGCGCTTCAACGGCAGCATCGTCCTGACCCAGCCCGTGGACCACGAGACGTGCAGCCAGTATCAGTTTGAGGTGCTGGCCACCGACAAAGGCTCGCCTCCCCTGAGCAGTGCTGCCGCTGTTGTGATCAACATCGAGGACGAGAACGACAACCCTCCCAGGATCGTGCACCCCAACATATCGGAGACGGTCTTCACGGCGTACGCTGGACGGGATGCTCCGAGGACGTTAACAGTTTTCGAGGTCCGGGACGCGGACTCTGGCAGCAACGGTCTTGTCACGTACACCATCACGGCACGGAACGACAGCGGCCGCTTCGAGATCGATCAACTTAACGGGGCAGTCCAGAGGACACGGGATCTGACAGGTAAGTACCATCTAGTTCAGGGCAACTGTTATTCAGGAGCGGCTGGATATTGCAAAATTTATCTACTTATTCTTATTTTCACTATCATTCGAGAGCTGAGTTTCAATCTTATATATGAAATTCATAAGAGCCAAGAAGAAATTTAACAATAAAGCTTATATGAAAGGAAACTTTATGGTTTGAAATAACTTCAGTATCTTTGTGCGAGTTCATCTCTCGGAGAATGCATTACTTGTTTCTGCCTATTAAAGATATGAATTTTACTTGGAAAAGCAAGACTTGTAAGCTAATCATTTAATACCAGTTTATCTAACACAGATTTATCGTAAAGCCTATACATTGAGCATAGACATAATGCAATGCCATCCATAATAATTCTTTGACTCTTTGCCCTCCCCCAGGCACGGACAGTGGCGTGTACAAGCTCAGCGTGATGGTGCGGGACGCTGGAATCCCTCCACTCTCTGACGTCCGCACGCTGCTGATTCACGTTTCAGGCGCCGCTAACGGCACGGCTGGCGGGTCTAGCGACAACGAGGAGCGGTACGTCGTGATCGCGATCACGCTGGTGTGCGTGACACTTCTCCTCAGCGTGACGATCGTTCTCGTCATCGTGATCATGCGCAGGCTAGACCGGAGGCGGAAGTTGCATGGCGGCCCGGCAGGAAGACATGTGACCGGAAGTAGGGGTCCTATGCACATTCAAAACTCGGCGTTTATGGACCCGGTGAAGATGGATAACTTCAAGAACGATCAGGCAGACAGGAGCGGTGGCGGGAGCGGCGGTGGTGGTGGTGGGTTTGGCGGGGATGTTGGAGAGAACGAGCAAGAGAAAAGGATGAACGACTCACAGTTCGGGTTTTCTCCATCCACCGCTGGGAGTTTAAACAGCAAGAGCCAGGGTGGAGACGGTGGCTATCAGGTAGGGTTTCTAACATGATTTGTTTTAATGAATTTTTGTTTTGTTTTGTGTTTATTGTAATTTAAGTGAGTTACGAAAGAACAGAGTGGGGGGGGGGTGTGTGGAGGGGGGGAAGGATGAGAAATATGCAGAGAAAAATACCTTCAAGTTATACGTGAAGAAGAGATGAGAAGTGAGAGAGACGGAAAGAGAAGGAATGACAGAGAGAGAGAGAGAGAGAGAGAGAGAGAGAGAGAGAGAGAGAGAGAGAGAGAGAGAGAGAGAGAGAGAGAGAGAGAGAGAAAGTAACGACTAGACAAACAACAAGAAAGTGAGACAGAAAAAAAAATACAGGGAGACGAAAAGGTGTTTTGGCGTTCCTGTTTTTTTAAGGGTTTTTCTCGTCATATTTTTACTTCATCATTCTTATGACTTTGTTCAAGGCTGATCACGAAGTGTTTACTAAAGCGCCCAGAATGAATCAAAAATCTCTCACTCATCAAAGTTTGATAGCCTGTTCTCACTAACAGATTAAGATTTCTTAAACCTCTCTGACCGTCCACTTTAATCTCTTCTTCTCCCAAGTGCTCGAAACTCTTTCATTCTTGTATTCAGATTTTGCCCCGTACCGGCTATCATTTTCTCAATGCAGGCGGGGAAAAGGTCACAAGACAAGATGAATGAGCTATAGCCTTCCTTTGTTGGGGCTATCACAGAATAAAGTGGGAATCTAAGACGATAACAAGGGTACTAGATTGATAACTTAACTATACCCAGAACTTTCTCTAAATTTAATACCACGGTACTAGGGGCGAGAGAGAGGGGGGGGGGGGAGAGAGAGAGAGAGAGAGAGAGAGAGAGAGAGAGTAGTGGGTTTTTTTTTTTTTTTTTTTTTTTTGGGGGGGGGGGTCGATAACCAACAAGAAGGTGCGACGTTTTGTCACTTTTGATAAATGACTTTTAACACGCTTTCAAAAAAAAAAAGAATGATTGGATAATTGAAGCTTTCTCGACTGGTGGCAAGGGAGATTAATGGTCGTAAGGTCTGGTTTAGACTTGATAGTTTAAACTTTGCAAGATTATGTTTTTGGACAAAGTAAGGGAATAAAAGCCTGATTCTGAATTGAGATATTATCGGAAGAGAAAGGAAGAGAAGGGCTTGACAAAGAAGCAGGTGATAGAGAAAGTCAGAAGAGAGACAGATAATGAGAAAAAGAGAAGAGAAAGAAAAGAGAGAGAGAGAGAGAGAGAGAGAGAGAGAGAGAGAGAGAGAGAGAGAGAGAGAGAGAGAGAGAGAGAGAGAGAGAGAGAGAGAGACCGCGAAATTAACTAGTTGTATAAAGACATGCCAACGGAGAAAGATATCTTTACACGGGTGATTACCCGAGACACGAACGCAGCTCCAAGCTAGACAAAGTTAGGGGAGGTTACTGGTCCGTGCTGTCCAGTCAGAGATGAGTTATCAGCGTCCAGTGCGGCCAAATTCTGCACCGCTCAGTAACGGTTTAATTAGGCCTGGGGGTGAACATCTCCCTGCCGTGCCCGCATAACTGGCGCGGCTCCCGGGCCTGGAGTGAGTACTAGAGCGGTCGATGGCGCGACTCATGAACCAGCGGCAGATAAGCGGCAGATAATCGGGGTGCCTGGAGGCGGCCGCAAGGAGGGAAGAGACCGTAACATGAGAAAGTTTGGGTAGAGGAGGAATGGCAAGACAACCGGACCTTGATGTTTATAAGGATGTCTGAGGTGATGAGAATGTAGATCTGGGCGTGAGAAAAGTTTTGCGCGGAAGTTATAAAAACTCACTACATTTTCCTGATATGTCAGATGAAGCCGGTTTTGTGCTGCGTGATTTAAGAAAAACAAATGGTATACATGAAATTGAAATTAGGATATTTACGAAGTATGATGGGTTACCTCGATCTACCACTGGTTAATACTTGCGGCAAACAAGAATAATGGTTGATTTACTTCCGAAATTTAAGGCCAATAAGTTTTGCTTGAATTATGGTATTTGATAATCCTACGTGGATAAGAGAGAGAATACCAACCTTAACATTACATTACATCATTTGGACGCAACTTCTGACTTTTATCTTCCCCCTCCCCTGTTTTCCTCCTTCATTCTCTATCGATTATCCTCTCTTCTTCTTTTTCACTCTTTCTCTCTATCTATATCTTTCTGACTCACTCTCTCGTTCCTTCCTCTTTTTATCTCCATGTACATTTTTTTTCTGATTACTTACCTCTCTGCCCCTATCGTTTCCTTATTTTTTTTAACTTAGGAGAAATTCATAAATATACCGTTTACTCCTTTTTTCAAAATACCTTTCTACAGAATCTTCATATTTCAATTCATTTAGTGGTACAAATACTGTAAATTTAGATATGTCACTTACAGTTTCATTGGCTTCAGAAGTCCCCTCTCGTCTTATCAGTCCGTGTTCTAGTATCACCCTTCAAAAGTGGTCATAACAACCCAGAGGCGATGATTAGGAAGTAATTTCCTCAGAAAAAGGAAAACATCCAAAATGCTTAAAAGCCCTCTCATAGTATTTAGGTGTAACGGGCTTTAAGTGATATGGCAGCAGTTTTTCTCAAGGAATCTCCAGACCGACTCTAATCATAAAAGTGTGATGCGACAGCAGACCACAACATGCACGGCGTCAGACATGCAGTAAATTGAACCGGTACCTCTAGCTGCTCACCCCGGCAGGTTTATCGCGCTCCTAATCTCCCACACCTCGACACCTTTACGTGTTAGCGCGTGAGTTATCTATATTGGGGCCTGGACCAGGTGCCGGGGTAACTCCTTCCGCTTGCCCTGGTCTGCTGGACGGCTGCCCTACCCTAACTTGATCTCATTTAAACATCACCTCGGACACAATAAGCTCGCCCGATCAGCAGTTGTATTTTTCAGTTTTTACAAAAGGTTCAGTTTTTGCTTTAATAGTTTTGCTATAGATAATGACTATTTTGATTTGTTGAAATTTACTTTACCCCGCATGAGGCCCTGAGAAAGACAGACGATGATAACCAGTTTCGAACTTCTTAGAGTTTGCTCGGAAATATTTATTTTAAACCCCAAAGGTTTAACGGAGCTAGCTCTGCATTTCCTGACACAAGAACTCTTTGAGTTTGTTTAAAAATATAGATTTAACCTTTGCAGACAGAATAATAGATAGAAACAAGCGTTTAAAACAATATCTTTGCATCCCTCAAAGATTCTTAAATTTATGATGAGAAACAAGCTAAAGATGCCCTTTTAATAAAATTTTGGTTGATAATAAATCAAATGAAATCAAACAAGCAAATATCTGTTATCTGAGTGTTTGAGGACCTTCACTTGAAGTTAATGTCCATCCTCTTGAGATAATTTTTTTTTTTTTTATGAGAGCTTCTTCTTTCGATTACTGGTCCGGTATCCTGTATTCCCGGAAGTGTCCTTCAAGGTACAAGAGTTGACTTTTAGGAGGCTAAGGAGTAACACATTCAACCTTTAACACTGATAAGCTGGACAACAGCACTTAGATAAACCGCGGGTGTTGAAATCTCCAGGACTTGAGTCTTAAGTTTCTGGCTAACTGAGGTCATGAGAGATGGTACGCTTGGTATCCCCCACTGCCCTCCCCCCATACTCTCTCTCTCTCTCTCTCTCTCTCTCTCTCTCTCTCTCTCTCTCTCTCTCTCTCTCTCTCTCTCTCTCTTTCTCTCTCTCTCTATCTATCTATCTATCTATCTATTTCTATATCTCACTCACTCACTTACTCACTCTTTGGATCTCTCTCTCTCTCTCTCTCTCTCTCTCTCTCTCTCTCTCTCTCTCTCTCTCTCTCTCTCTCTCTCTCTCTCTCTTTTCTCTATTTATCTATCTTTCTCAATTACTTACATTCTCTCTCTTCGTAGTATCTATCTATATGTCAGTCTACCAGTGTCTAATGTTATCTTTATCTCTCCTGATCTGCCTTCCCCTCTCTCCCCATCCCAACATTTTCTAGTTTTCCACTGTGCCTTTGATTTTCCCTTTCTTGCTAACAAATCACGAGTGTACAAGCATCTATCTATATCTGAATGAAGCTGAGTTAACTGCCAGTTTCTCTAATTTTGCTAATGTTTAACGACCCCTTAGCCTCTCCCAGAGCCTTATACTGAGGGCCTGTGTTCTGTGTACATGTGGAACCAATCTCAGTTGACCGTGAGACTAGAGCGCTCGACAAATTCTCTGACGTTACTCACCATCACCTTACACGACCTCAAGCCTGTACTCACTCAATGTGGTCTTAGCTGGAAACAGTTACCAGAGACCTAACACCATCGCCATGGTTAACTTACATGGAAAAATCTTATGCTTCCATCTTGTTAACATAATACACTCTTATAATTGTACTCTCACAGATACACCAACACACATTTTAGTTCGTTCATGGAGCATTGAAATTTAAATTACGCTAAAATTTGCTTTTTTTTCTTTATTAACTATTTACGAATGTCCTTATTATAAACAAGAGTGTGTATTAGCCTACAGGGAAATATTGACTAATGAAGCTTTTCGCAGAAAACATGAAGATTCTATTACATTTCCCGACTGTTTATCAGTTGAATCGCTTGGTTGAGGAGGACAAGATATTTATTTATAAAATAGTTTTATTGCTTCACTCACTGATGTGAGCAGCGTCAGTCATCTAGCATCGGTCCGCTACAACCCTCAGAGGTCAGGTTTAGCGTTATCGGATATCCGTCGTGTTAACCCATAGAATTACCGGTGCCTCGTTCGGTGAAGCAGAACGTTTGTAGAAATCCAGACTTCTCAGGTTCTGTCACCCTGGTATAACCCGGCATCGTCCATCAGCAAATCGTATAAAAATTGTAAGTAGTTTTGTTTCCGGGGTATTCAGTCTGAATTGTTTTTAATCGTGACCAAATCAAGGCTTTTTTTTAACCGTTTTTTTTTTTTTTGTTTGTTTGTTTGAGGATATGTGATTGACGAAGCACTGCTGTCTGTTCCAGTCTTCCTCTATCTCTGTCTGTCTGTCTGTCTCTCTCTTTCTCTTTCTCTCTCTCTCTCTTATTATCTCTCTAAAGCTCAAACATTGTTTCCTTCTGTTTGTCTTCCAGCATCTCTCTTTTCTCTGACATTTACTCGCTCTGCCTTCTTCGTGTCTTTCTTTCTCACTTTCTTTTTACAATTTTATCTCTCTGAACTCCTCATCCGTTTTTTTTTTTTTTTCCTCCCATCTGTATTTCCACTTCTTGCAGTATCGTTGATGAAGCCTTAAAGAGTTTGTTTTTCCCGTCCGTTCATGGGCAGATGACTCCAGTGTTTCCCCTAGCACCAGCAGGGGGTGCCTGGAAGTGCTGGGCGGTGAAGACATCAGGGTCTTTGAGGCCAGCTTATTATGAGAACCGCTGAAACCAATAGCATAGCTGAAGAGCTTTAAATCAAAGCACAATTTATCTTAGATATATCTTTGTTAAATGCTGTGAAAGTCATCAGTGATGGCCAATGATGTCCCTTCTAGATTGGGTGGTCCCCTGGGCAGTCTAACGTTTCTGTTTTGTTTTGTTGCGTTTTTTTTTTTTTTTCGTTTTTTTTTTTTTTTATTGGTTGTTTTTGTTGGTTTTTTTTTTTATTTCATTTGTTTTTCTTCCGATAGTGGTTTTAAAAACCCTTTTTTAGTTATTTTTTGCTTCTTTTTTTCTTTTTTTATGTTGTTGATTCTTGCTAACTAATGAACTTCCTTTGTCTCTCATGGGATGTCTTTCATTTATTTGTATTTTATAGCACTTTGTTACAAATGCGGTTCTTTTTTATCTTAATAATTGCACATGTGCGCTTAAAAATGAGAACTCACTTGACTTTGTCAGCGTCTCCGTAGAAAGAAAATTAACAGATTGGATAAGACAAAACAAAAGTGAAAAGGCCACAATTTTCTCACTGCAGTATCAAACAACCGAGAAATCCGTGTGATGTGTACCCTGAGACCTGGTGTTGCACAGATCTGGTGTGTGTGAGATCTGTGATGTTTAGCGAGAGCTTTGTCTAGACAAGTGTTAAATCTACACTGCGTGTTTATCGATCTCACAACAGATGGCGACAGATGATGACGGGTAATCTCTAGCATTCCCGGGGTTAACATTTCCGTTCTCTTTCCTTGAAATTTTACTTTTTCTTCCTTTCCCTCCATCCATTTCCTTCTTTGTTCTTGCCTTTGCTGCATATTTTTTAAAAGGTCCTTTTATCTGAGGCTGCTTTAAAAAAAAAGCATTGAAAAAAAAAAAAAAACATACACTCACAGACCAGCATCTTTATCGACTCTATATCCTTCGTTTGGGTCGTTTGAAGTTAGAAGTCATGTTGCTAACACTGCATCTTGCAAGGCACATTGCCACATGACCGTACAGACCGTGGATTGAAGCTGCACTTGTGACGGGGTTAATATCACACACACTTCGTAACAGTTTGGTCCGGTTTCACCTCTCTGCACGCTGTGTTCGGCACGCCACGCCACAAGTTTTCCTAACCTTCTCCATCTCACGGTGATCTTTTCCTGCTGAGACTGGTCTCCATTGCCGCCCCACGATGCCAGGGTTGACCTAACCTTCTAGTAACTCTCCTGTTTATTGTCTCGATACGTTGGTTACACCGACAAGCGCTTAAAGGAGACAGTGTCAAAGACTCCTAATATACTTGGAATCCAGTACAGATAGTCTGAATCATCATGATAGTTCATGTGCTAATTAAGACCACCGTAGGTTACTTCAGTACCTATTATTTTCATTGAAAACAAATCTGGGCATGGTTTGAGGACTGTGTATCAAATAGATCATATCCTTTTTTTTCATATCTTGGCTCTAGGAACTTCATAATTTGGGGTCATAGTAAAGCAAGGAATATTTCAAAAAAACTGTTCATTTAAAGTCAATAATTATATTTCCGTATTTCCCCACCATTTAATTAAACTAGCATACTCGTATGAGGGCTGACAGATTGAACTAACAAACTAATTTGGCACTGCTGCGTATATCTTCGTTAACTCCTTCACATTAATGTTACCGGTGTACTCTTTTTTTCCTCCACGTCTTCACATAATCTATTCCCGACAGCAAAATTATCTAAAGCAATGATATAGATAAGAGAAAAAAAAAAAGAGAGCAGCATCGAAAACTCCTTCTGCAAAAACAGCAGTTGTAATGCTTTACCCACAAGCATCAAAACAACGTTCTAGTATGTGAACAAACTTGTTCAATATAATGTAGTTCATGATACTGTATTTTGCTGGAAAGGCAACTTCTATGTACCGTATCCATATATCTCCCTCCCAATAACTATAAGTAAGTATCAGTTAAATGGTACAAGGTACAATATCTAAACAGCATCTCCCTTTACAGAGAATGTACTAATGTACACAAGGAAGAACAAATAAACACAGCCCGCCGCTTATAGAATTTCCTCCCTTTGTTTTTGATGTCTTGGCATTGCGTCTGCAAGGCTTTCCTCTGTTGTCTCTCAGGAAGGGTGTTTTCCCATGCTTTACTTTCTCTCCACCTGTTTAATCATTTCTTTCTTGCATTCTCTCTCTGTTTCTCTCTCTCTCTCTCTCTCTCTCTCTCTCTCTCTCTCTCTCTCTCTCTCTCTCTCTCTCTCTCTATCTCTCTTTCTCCCTCTCTATCTCTTTCTCCCTCTTTATCTCTCTCTTTTTCACTCTCTCTCTCTCTCTCTCTCTCTCTCTCTCTCTCTCTCTCTCTCTCTCTCTCCCTCTCTCTCTCTCCCTCTCTCTCTTTCTTTATTCCCCTTTTTATTCTCTGTCATGCACATGTTACCTTCAACATTTTCTGTTGATTTATCACCCAGACTTTCTATCTCTAAACCCACCCCACCTCCCTCACATCTCCACCCTCTCTCTGAGGTAGCGTGTTTGTGTTTCTACCTCCTCCCAGACTCCCGTGTGGGGGGAGTGAGTTTGTTGTTTCAGTGCCAGAGTCAGAGGAAGAGGGAGCATCTATTGTCATGTAACTCGCCTCCTCCCCAGGGATCAACTATTATCTTAGACATCCTGTTAGACTCGAGATATATACTTAACGTAACATGTTGCAACTGTCTTTTGCTTTTCCTCTTTGATTCTCATTCACGTGAATTCAGACTTACTTGCAAACTCATCGATTCTGTATATTTATTTCACTTTTTTTTTTTTTTTGAGTATGAAGGATGAAGAATTAGGGTGAATAACCTGCTTCAATGTACTTCATAACTAGTGATACAATTTTTGTTTTGGCCAGAAAAGGGTTAATTTATTTAGATAACCGAACGAAGCGTTACTTCATGGATTTCTTCTTTCGAGTGATAAAATAAGATTTTTTTTTCTTCTTTTCCGTAATCTGACGGTAGGGTGAATTTTATTTTTTTTTAAAAATCGGAAAAATCGGAATCAGCCGGTTTATAGCTCGTACATGCTTTTTTTTTATTTTATTTTAAACTGTTTAGCATTGTTTTGCCGTCCAGTTCGGAGCAAGCACGTTTCCACCTGAATGGAATTTAAATCAGAGACCAAATTGACCTTGAAAGACTGAGTGCCAAAACATTAGGCTGAGCAGAAAACAAACCAAACCAAACAAGGCGAGAGGCGGTTTCTTCAGTTTTAGCAAACATGGCGAAGCTCTTACGCCAAACTTGTGAACTAGAAGGCATCGGCCTGTCAAACAGGCAAGATCTTACACAAATATTACTGAGAAATACTCGATTACAACAAAAATTCAGGGTCTTTTATTAAAAAAAAGCTTCTATAACATATTGTTCAGACTATCTCAAGAACTCCTCCTTTCCTTTTATAATCGATGTATATATTAGCTTTGTATTTAACCGTTCTCACAATATTGACATAGATAATAACATGACGTGGAAAATGCATTTAAGTGCATGTCAGCGCCATTTCATGACTAGTCTCTGGTTTTTCTTGTTGTTTTTTTCCCTGACGCCTCTCTGTGAACCCCTGGTCGCACAACTCATGGTTCCGAGGAGCAGATGGTCATGCTGGGTTTAATATTCTGGTGAAAGGTTAACCACATTCTGTTCCTTGCGTGCGGAAATTGCGAGGCAGTTCGGCTTCAAAAATATGCTTTTGTCTTTGGGACCAGCTTCCTTTCATCCATAAAAAAAGCTAACGTGTGTTCGTTTCAGTTCCAGCGAGTCCAGACGCCAATGGATTGTAGTGTCCTGTACTGATCGCAAAAAAAAATGAAGCAAAATGTTTGATATTTCCAAGTATCATATGCGAGTAAGTCTTCATGGACCAAAATATTTTGTCAAATATGTCAAAACGGCCTGATTTCTCTGAGGGGACATCAGTATTTCAAACCAACTACGAAACAGACTCAGACTATTTTTTTTAAACTAAGATTTTGATAACATTTACATAGAGGCAGAAACAGGTGACTTGAATCCTTTATTTTTTTCTCTCATGGATCACTCCAAAGGGATGGATTTTTTTCCGGGATCATGGAAAACATTTTATTCGAAGAATTTCTTATTAAAATACTCGCTAACTCTCTCTCTCTCTATTATGTATATATATATATATATATATATATATATATATATATATATATATATTTCTCTCTCTCTCTCTCTCTCACTCTCTCTCTCTCTCTCTCTCTCTCTCTCTCTCTCTCTCTCTCTCTCTCTCCCTCTCCCTCTCTCTCTCCTGTAACTCCTAACTTTGCGCTAAGATTCTGACATGTGAAGTCACGTCCGCTGCGGGTCTGGACAACTGTATCCCAGGCTTGACTCTGTATCACGTGACACTCATTAACCATTCAGGTCGAGTCTCGGGTGGGTCATGTTCCGGTATGGATTACCGCCCCTGGAAAGCTTTTCTACCAAGAGGGCGCTGCAGACACGACCGCATTGTTCCAGAAGTCCTGGTGCACCAGGAAATACTCATACACCCAGGTTGAATCCGCTAGAGAGCGGCAAGGAAAGAGGCAGCTTGACTAAAAGTTGCCTCGCAATAGGCAAAAAAGATGTGATGTTATTACTGGTTCGAAACAATCTTAGAACAACTGGCATCAGGCGGCGTCAATTCTGATTGTCCTCGTATGTTACCTAAAGCAGTGAATGTATTCACACAACAAACAGCTCAATGTATTCACACAACAAACAGCTCAATGTATTCACACAACAAACAGCTCAATGTATTCACACAACAAACAGCTCAATGTATTCACACAACAAACAGCTCAATGTATTCACACAACAAACAGCTCAATGTATTCACACAACAAACAGCTCAATGTTACCTAAAGCAGTGAATGTATTCACACAACAAACAGCTCAATTCTGATTGTCCTCGTATGTTACCTAAAGCAGTGAATGTATTCACACAACAAACAGCTCAATTCTGATTGTCCTCGTATGTTACCTAAAGCAGTGAATGTATTCACACAACAAACAGCTCAATGTTACCTAAAGCAGTGAATGTATTCACACAACAAACAGCTCAATGCAAACAGGATTTTCCTGAGTTGTTTATCAATCCTTTTGGGAGACCACCTTGATATTGATTGATGACAATAATTTTCTCTAGCTTTTTAATGATAAGGAACATTTAGTTTTTTTCTCCCTGGTAAGATTAGGTTCTTACTATTCAAAATATCCTACGATTTAGGAATTTAATGAGCTGCTGCTCTTCCATTTTATACTTTTTTAAATAAAAATATTATAAGGCAAGTGATAAGTAGCCAAACGAAGAGAAAAATACATGAAGTCAGCCTTCAAGAACAAGCCAACCCAGCACTCTAAGCAGCGGTCAAGTTTTGAGTCTCCTGGTCTTGTTGACCGTTCGCTTTTCTCACTCCAGTTTCCTGCCCAAACAGCAGAAGAAAAGCGTCATGTTTGCCGACAGGAGATCTGTTTCCAGCACGCACTCATCGCGAGCCCCGGACGCTAGACGCACGGTATCCCGCAGTGTTTGGGTGTCCCGCCGGGACCACTAATGCTTTTGACTCCATGTAATGAGCTCCTTGATTTGGAGCTAGAAATACTACACTAAAAGCATGGACGCGGGGACAGTGTAAAGATAATTCTGGGTAGAAGGACAAATTATTAGAGTTGGTTCAAGACGAGCCCGATAGGATTTCACCTAACCTTCGTTAGTGTAGAGGCGGCACCCGGGGCCTGTTGAAATACGCGGTAAGAAAAATTGAAGGTACATGGAGTTAGGAAGCAGTGTTTGTGGGTATTGGGAAGGAGAGAGAGAGAGAGAGAGAGAGAGAGAGAGAGAGAGAGAGAGAGAGAGAGAGAGAGAGAGAGAGAGAGAGAGAGAGATTTTGAAGCATAAAAGATTAATGAGGGAAAGATAAGCGAGCTATAATGAGTGATCTAAGAAAACGTTAACGCTTTGATCGGTGAGTATATTGCATGAAAAACATTCGGTAATTCCAATGTGGTTAATTAGCAAATAAGGCTGTTTGGAAAATGAAAGAAAAAAATGCTGAAAATAATCATCTCTATTTTTTTCATTATTTCACTGATTACATTTTACATTCCTTACTTTACTGGTGTCGGCGTCTAGAGTGGAATATTCGAGTTCCGTGAGATAGGTCAGTTAGTAATTCACTCTCATGTGTATTTTATTAACATAATTAATATGGTCTAGTATTGCAGAATGCTTTAGAAAAAAACTTTCCAAATCGTGAAATAAAGATTGAATTCCCCTTTTCAAACAATTCAACTCAAACATTTCAACATGTAATTTCAAGACCAACCCATTCCATTATTTAGATAGCACCCACATCAGATTTTTCTGATGCCTACAAGATGTGACATTGTGTGAACAGGCAAGCCAGTTCGGGTTTTTTTATTATTACACTCTCTGCTATTATCGAGTTACCGCATTGCCCCCAAAAATTGTTGAATGTCGTCTCTAGAATATTTCCTTCTGGCCAAACTTAGCGCGAAACTCTGGCCATAAGACTAACGTTGTAGAACTGGAAAGAGCTGCTTTTGTGGCGTTGGGAAATTTGACCCTCATCACAATATTAGGTTTGGCCGCCAAAGTGTCACTGGAAGTCTATGCTAGCGCTCGTGTCTCAACCGGAGGACAACTCTGTGTGTATGTGTGTGTGTGTGTGTGTGTGTGGATGTCGTGGGTTGATACTCTTGTGTGGACTTGCGATGTTTTCCTAACAAATTTTTTTCTAGTTTCTAACAGAAATATAAAATGATTGTAAAGTATACTTGCTTTTTGGTAAGGGATTCGTTAATGTAAATATCTTGTCAGGAAACTTCTTTTCAGTTACAACGTCGTGATGACTAAGACAAGCAGTTAACGAGTCTTAATAATGCCAAAAGAGTTTATTATTCAGACCCAAACCAACAAAGTTCAGTTGTGTGTACTCAAACCTTCCATATGCCATTAATATCAGAAGCCAAGAACTAACTCTTCAGAATGTTATGATCATGCAATACACAATAGAAATTGCGAGGTGTGAAAATGAAAAGGCTCGCAAGTCGACTCTCGGAAAGAGAAGCAAAGATCACGTGATCCGGGATCCTGTTATGTATTTAATTATCTTTTTTGAATAATCGGCCTTTGTCAATGGCAATTACTTCCCCAAGGATACGCCCGAAGGTAACCATAGAACCTTAGAGATGTATTCAGTCGGCATTAAAAATTTCATTTTATTTTTCTTTTCAAACAGTGAAAATCCATACAAAATGAATGGCGCATCTGAGATTTTGGGCTTCGCACAAACACAATACGAAATAGCCGCATGCCCTTGTTTGTTTAATGCCTGACCAATGTTTTGAAGACCTACAGCGGTTTCGGGAAATCCAACCCTTCTCTCTCTCTCTCTCTCTCTCTCTCTCTCTCTCTCTCTCTCTCTCTCTCTCTCTCTCTCTCTCTCTCTCTCTCTCTCTCTCTCTCTCTCTCTCTTCTCCCGGGATGTAATTACACTCGTACATGTAATCAGTATGTTTATCCCCTGTACCCGCGAACCCCGCGGATTACGCGCGGCCGTTATACCGGGTGTCCACTACCCTGTACTTATAACGTGTTGTTCCCTCCGAGATTAGCGCGTCCAGAAACTGCCCTCCAACTATGGTTAATCCTGCCTGGAGCTACTGTTCTGCCCACACCCGGTGTGGCTTCTGCCGCCACTGCTGGACTTTCAGGAGGATTATGTCCACAATTCTGGGTTCATTTCGTTGTTTTGATTCCTGCATGGACTGCCTGAGCTCCCCCCTGTGGCAAGGTTGGGGTTTATCCTACTGTCCGCGGGCGTGAGGCTTTCGGAAAACACATACTTCAGATTTGGGCGGAAATGAATTCTTAGAAAAGCGAATCTGAAAAGTGGAAAGAAATGTTGCAAAATAGCATAACAGTTAAATAACTTGAGACACAGAGATAAACGGAATCATACTTGGAAGGAAAATGTAAGAGAACGAGAGAGAGAGAGAGAGAGAGAGAGAGAGAGAGAGAGAGAGAGAGAGAGAGAGAGATGAGAATTCAAAGAAGACTGAAAGGGAGGTGGAAAGGCGAGACCAAGATTAAATAGCATGGTAAGTTTGGGTGTAATGGAAAGGGGATTTGAAACTTCGGGTAAGTCTTCTGGTAACAAAAAACAAGTAATTAGACGAGACCGGATAAAATCAAACTCTCATTCCCTCCCAAACTAAGGACATAAAACATCCTGAAAAATGGAGCCACTAAAGGCATTAAGGATCGTGAAAACTGGTAGCCCTAGGCTGACCAGTAGTTGATTTCAGTCCTCCCTGAGGTGTTTTGTCTCCAAGTTAGTCTAACTGGCCTGCACGTGTGTCAAGTGACAGGAGATGGAAGACACAGTTAGACCTGGTCTGTCATAGACAGCATCAGATAGTGGTAGTGCCACTGTTCTACCCTGGGGCAAGTTTAGCTTGGGATGTGCTCGCTAGATAAGCTCAGCTCATGGGCAGACAACTCCTCTTGGAGAGAGGACAACCGGAAGTGGTAATGATGACTTTCGGTATAAATAATGGCTTGTCCAAGTCAAAGGAAACTACCTTGAAGGCTCATCCTGTCGAACAGTACGCCATCTGACCGAAAAGAATTGGTTAATTTCGGTTTGCTTGGGGTTTTTTTTTTTTTGTTTAGTTTTGTGTGTATGTGTGTGTGTGTTTTGTTTTTCCCCTAGAAATTGAATAAAAAACAAAAAAGGAAAATAAACCTGGTATCTCCGGGTACATAAATATGGAGGGCTAGGATAAAATCCCATCAACAAAATGATTAAGCAAACAATTCCTTCAGGCTAATACATTTTCCCTCTGTCGTTTTCGAAATAACGTACTGATGTACATGACTGCAGGTAGCGTCTGCTTTCAGGGTTTCTACTTTTAATTTTATGGATTTTTTTTAGGGTTGATGCAAAGCCGGTATCGGTAAAACTACTACGTTATACGCAGTTTTTCAGTGTGTAAATATTTGATATTCCGTATTTGGTATTTTAGATTTAAGAGATATTTCTTTCAGGTATCGTTTCATGCCGTGTCAGCTGCGACGGTTTTAATTCTCTCTGTATTTTGGGAATGTAACTTGTACTCGGGGAAAAAATGGAGCAAGTTTTTTTTTTTCCATTACTCTTCTCGCTACCGAAGCAGGGCTGAGCCTTTGGAAATCCGATTTGGGTACAATCTGGGCGGATCGATGGACCTAAAGCCGGCAAGATTGAAGGGTGGGAGGGGAGGGTCAAGAAAAGGGAGATCTAACTTAGGTCACCATAAACTCAATATATATACCACGGGACTCAGATTCAATACACTAGGGATGCAGTGTTGTTTTTATTGAAAAAGAAAAAAAAAAAAAAAAGGAGAAAACTCTGAACACATGGCAGAAGGAAAAAATAACGGCAGATCGTTCTGTTAAGTTAAAAGGGTCCACATAACACTGGGAGATAAAAGATGAGAACCACTGTTTAAAGAGAACCAATATAAAGGACAGGGTTTAGAGGGTCCCAGGAAGGATTTGGGCAGATCATCCTCGATCTCTAATATCATGGTCGTGTCTTTTAGACC
>JAWDGP010004681.1:135000-145000 GCA_033675545.1 Elysia crispata | reverse complement strand
CAGAAATTCCAGGCGCTGCCCTTGGCGTGGATTCCGAGCTTTTCATTCCCGTGACCAAATATTGAGAAAGCCGCCCTTGATTCAGTTTCCTCTCAACCTGGGGTCCTGGCAAGAGGCGGAGACCTCCTGGGTCCGGGTGTTGTTGTTACACAAGAGATCATCACTCACTGCAGGCGCCTAATCACGTCCCTAGCGGGGAATGGGAGGATGTCCCGATGAAATATCTGTCTCAGGAGACTGGCTGGTGTGATGGAGGCAACTCGACCATCGTGAAGAGACCACAAGACTGTAGGAGGGAGGGTCGGAGGAATATGGAGTTAGTGAGATAGGCAGACAGGCGTACAGATGGACAGACAGACAGACAAAGGTAGAGAGGGAGAGGTTTAGAAACGGAGATACACTGAGAGACAGAGAATGTTGGAGAAACTTTATTATTCTCTAAGAGAAAAAATGGGTGCAAAGGAAACGGGGTGGTGCCTCCCCAAAAACGAATGATTCGTCACAGTAGTAGTTTTAATATTAGTTAAAAACCAAATTAACGAGTCTATTGTGTAAGATATATGCAACCCCAAGCAGACCAGTAACAAAGGACAGTCAAGCAAAACATATCCGTCAAGCCTAGTGTTCTCACAGGAATGACTGTCTTCCGGGCACCCGAGTGAGAGCTGGAGCCACGCTCGGCACGTTTTGGGTGCCACATGCCATATTAATGCGGTGATGAGAACTTCATAATTAGTCAGTCCTCATTAGAGAATCGCTCACTCCTCATCTCAACTTTGCAGCGGTAGTTGTCTTCACCCGACCATTGCCGGCTGTTGGGAGGGTAAACAGGCGTGGTAAACAGGCTTGGCTCGCCTGCACGCATGCGCATTACGGCTGGTGGAGCATCAGCCTGGCAGTGGGTGGGTGGTCATGGCTGTCAAAATTAGTGGAAGCTTTGTGGAGGAGTTTCGTGTCAATAAAACAACATTCTTTGAATAATGATTCATTCGAAGGAAATAGTGATCTAACTTTTCAAAAACACATTTTTTTTTCAACTTTGCATATTTCATTTTCAAATGATATATCTAAAAAGGCAGTTGTAGCGAGATAATCATTCTAGAATGTGGGTTTACTGATGCTCATATTTAATTTACAGCAGAATTTTTACGACACAAGATAAAATCGAGAGAGTACAAGAGTTATGGAGTGTAATAAAACTGAGAGAGGGGAGGAGGAAAATAAATAAAAATAAGCAAAACAGAAGCAAATCATGAAAAGTAATATAGATTAGCACGAATAGTTAAGGATTGTACTTTTTCTGCTAAGCTCTAACGCTTTATTCTTACCTTTACCCTGAGCAACAAATTGACCGAAGCCTATAAAATAGATCGATGGCAAGGACTGATAGCAATCAAGTTTTACCAACATCTGTGCCTACAATTCAATCCAATAGGAAAGCGGTGCTTACTGTGGCTTGTCTTTGACAGAAGCAATAAACCGGACTTGATCGTGTTAGGCATTAGAGCAGAAAGCTTTTATCTTTGACTGACAGGAACAGTATGCTCCACCAAGTCCATTAAGCGAACCTTGTCCATTTTTTTTTATAATTCAAGGGAAAAGTCGCAGTACATTAAGTGCTTGCATGATTTACCTACCCGTGGTACTAAAAACTTCAACCTCTTTAGGGCTGGGCTGAGATTTCTATAGCCTGTTACCTCTTTGAATATTTATGTGCCATGAGTAATTTTGGTGTCTTCAAGGTCTAAATCTGTTCCCCCAACTAGAAAATGTGTGTAGACATCTGACTAACAGATCACCGCTGCTTTTAGGAGCAGGAATGCCCGTTCACTTACCAAGTTTCTCGAGTCGCTGTGTGGTGAGTGTTTGGAGAGGAGCGTAAGATGGTGAGCACTGTTGAGTCTACTCGGGGTGAGTTATGCTTGTTGAATGACAACCGCAGGTGGGGAAAGGCTGGCCATGGTCTTAATTTGGCTCACATAGCTTCGCCTGTACTTTCTTTAATCTCTCTCTGTCTCTCTGTCTGTCTGTCTCTCTCTCTCTCTCTCTCTCTCTCTCTCTCTCTCTCTCTCTCTCTCTCTCTCTCTCTCTCTCTCTCTCTCTCTCTCTCTCTCTCTCTCTCCCTCTCTCCCTCCCTCCCTCCCTCCCTCCCTCTCTCTCTCTCTCTCTCTCTCTCTCTCTCTCTCTCTCTCTCTCTCTCTCTCTCTCTCTCTCTCTCTCTGTGTATATCTGAGGAGTGCCGGTGGTTATGGGGTTAGAAATTCCGCTCGGATATTCGCAGGTTTGGTTCTCAACTGTCGATAGGTGAGTCTGCGCTCTCATTTCTTTCCAGTCCCGCTCTGTCAGACGCAGCCTAGCGTGAAATACAGGAATCAAAACAAAAATAATACTACATCTGATTATTATTCCGTGACTTGTTCTTTTTTTTTTTTTTTTTTTTATCATTTCTATGAATAAGGCTTGTCTCCGCCTTTTTTCTTTGCTTCTTAGCCTCTCAAAATTCAATAACTCTCTTTCTCTCTTCCTCCATCTCTCTCTATCTATCTATCTATCTATCTTCTATCTATCTATATATATATAACTATCTTTATCTCTCTCTCTCTCACTCTCTCTCACTCTCTGTTTCTTTTTTTTTCTTATTAACATCCTTCTTCTCTTGCTGCAGCCTCTTCTACCGCTGTGGTTGCTCCATGTGTAATGTATTATGGCGTCTCCGCAAGTTAATCTTAATTTAGAGGTATTATCAAAGTCCTTCTTTAGCACCGTTAACCAGTGGCTACTCTTGGTCCCAGATTCCAAGAACTCTCCTTTCAAATCATTCTCCCATCCGTCAAGGTCTGGCACAAGTCGCCACATCCTCCATGCTTCAGCTCCAAACACCGAGGGATATCTTGACGGGGCAGAACCAATCCAGGCCAGGAAGATCAGCCTGCAACACAGCCTCTCTATATGTCTATATGGCAAGCTACCTCCATGGTCTTCAGGGAGTCCAATTTTCCCAGTCTATCTCTCTGTATGTCTATATGGCAAGCTACCTCCATGGTCTCCGGGGAGTCCAATTTTCCCAGTCTATCTCTCTGTATGTCTATATGGCAAGCTACCTCCATGGTCTCCGGGGAGTCCAGTTTTCCCAGTCTATCTCTCTGTATGTCTATATGGCAAGCTACCTCCATGGTCTTCAGGGAGTCCAGTTTCCCAGTCTATCTCTCTGTATGCCTATATGGCAAGCTACCTCCATGGTCTCCGGGGAGTCCAGTTTTCCCAGTCTATCTCTCTGTATGTCTATATGGCAAGCTACCTCCATGATCTTCAGGGAGTCCAGTTTCCCAGTCTATCTCTCTGTATGTCTATATGGCAAGCTACCTCCATGGTCTTCAGGGAGTCCAGTTTCTCAGTCTATCTCTGTATGTCTATATGGCAAGCTACCTCCATGGTCTTCAGGGAGTCCAGTTTCTCAGTCTATCTCTCTGTATGTCTATATGGCAAGCTACCTCCATGGTCTTCAGGGAGTCCAGTTTCTCAGTCTATCTCTCTGTATGTCTATATGGCAAGCTACCTTCATGGTCTCTGGGTAGGTCAGTTTTCTCAGTCTATCTCTCTATATGTCTATATGGCAAGCTACCTCCATGGTCTTCAGGGAGTCCAGTTTCTCAGTCTATCTCTCTATATGTCTATATGGCAAGCTACCTCCATGGTCTTCAGGGAGTCCAGTTTCTCAGTCTATCTCTCTATATGTCTATATGGCAAGCTACCTTCATGGTCTTCAGGGAGTCCAGTTTCTCAGTCTATCTCTCTATATGTCTATATGGCAAGCTACCTCCATGGTCTTCAGGGAGTCCAGTTTCTCAGTCTATCTCTCTGTATGTCTATATGGCAAGCTACCTCCATGGTCTCTGGGTAGGTCAGTTTTCTCAGTCTATCTCTCTGTATGTCTATATGGCAAGCTACCTCCATGGTCTCTGGGTAGGTCAGTTTTCTCAGTCTATCTCTCTATATGTCTATATGGCAAGCTACCTTCATGGTCTTCAGGGAGTCCAGTTTTCCCAGTCTATCTCTCTGTATGTCTATATGGCAAGCTACCTTCATGGTCTCTGGGTAGGTCAGTTTTCTCAGTCTATCTCTCTGTATGTCTATATGGCAAGCTACCTCCATGGTCTCTGGGTAGGTCAGTTTTCCCAGTCTATCTCTCTGTATGTCTATATGGCAAGCTACCTCCATGGTCTTCAGGGAGTCCAGTTTCTCAGTCTATCTCTCTGTATGTCTATATGGCAAGCTACCTCCATGGTCTCTGGGTAGGTCAGTTTTCCCAGTCTATCTCTCTGTATGTCTATATGGCAAGCTACCTCCATGGTCTTCAGGGAGTCCAGTTTCTCAGTCTATCTCTCTGTATGTCTATATGGCAAGCTACCTTCATGGTCTTCAGGGAGTCCAGTTTCTCAGTCTATCTCTCTGTATGTCTATATGGCAAGCTACCTCCATGGTCTTCAGGGAGTCCAGTTTTCCCAGTCTATCTCTCTGTATGTCTATATGGCAAGCTACCTCCATGGTCTCTGGGTAGGTCAGTTTTCTCAGTCTATCTCTCTGTATGTCTATATGGCAAGCTACCTCCATGGTCTCTGGGTAGGTCAGTTTTCTCAGTCTATCTCTCTATATGTCTATATGGCAAGCTACCTCCATGGTCTTCAGGGAGTCCAGTTTTCCCAGTCTATCTCTCTGTATGTCTATATGGCAAGCTACCTTCATGGTCTCTGGGTAGGTCAGTTTTCTCAGTCTATCTCTCTATATGTCTATATGGCAAGCTACCTCCATGGTCTTCAGGGAGTCCAGTTTCTCAGTCTATCTCTCTATATGTCTATATGGCAAGCTACCTCCATGGTCTTCAGGGAGTCCAGTTTCTCAGTCTATCTCTCTATATGTCTATATGGCAAGCTACCTTCATGGTCTCTGGGTAGGTCAGTTTTCTCAGTCTATCTCTCTATATGTCTATATGGCAAGCTACCTCCATGGTCTCTGGGTAGGTCAGTTTTCTCAGTCTATCTCTCTATATATCTATATGGCAAGCTACCTCCATGGTCTCTGGGTAGGTCAGTTTTCTCAGTCTATCTCTCTATATATCTATATGGCAAGCTACCTCCATGGTCTCTGGGTAGGTCAGTTTTCTCAGTCTATCTCTCTATTTGAACTGATTATGAATTAGAAGCAGATTCAGCCTAGCCACCAGGCTCTTATTGACACAATTTGTGCATCGTTTTGGCTAGTTAGACGAGGGGATGAGCTGTATACGGCTTTGTATGCTCAAATTCTTTTACTTTATTGTAACTTCGATTGGTTCTTTTCCATTTTTTTTTCTTGACTTGGGCAATCTTTCGAATTCCCAACACAGCAAGATGAACGAGTATGTTACTTCACAATATTATATTTCATAAGCGTTTTTTTTTTTTTTTTCTGTTGCAAGTGGAGATAAGAAAAATTGTGCACTGCCATTCACCGATAGGTGGCGCGTAACTTAGCGGTGCTTAGAAAAATAAAAATTTCTTTCTCCCGATGCATCATTTCACTAATCAGCATGATAGTTGAACTAAGTCTCTTATTTCTCCAAACTGGCTTCTCAGTTGCAAAAAATTTAAAATGCAACATTGAAATATTTTCACGAAGTTTTGTAAAGTCAGTATCGTACCTTTCACTGCTATTAGTATTTTCTCTCTTCACCCTGCACTCCTCACCTCTCTCTCTCTCTCTCTCTCTCTCTCTCTCTCTCTCTCTCTCTCTCTCTCTCTCTCTGTCTCTCTGTCTCTCTGTCTCTGTCTCTCTCTCTGTCTCTCTTTCTCTCTCTCTGTCTCTCTGTCTCTCTCTCTCTCTTTCTCTGTCTGTCTCTGTCTCTCTCTCTCTCTGTCTCTGTCTCTCTCTTTTTCATCTTTTCTCCCACTTTATTTCTCTTTTCTCCCTCTCTTTCTCTCCATCTGACACTTCCGCCCCCAGACTAAGCGTCCAGCGATGCCAGAAATGTTAAGTCCAGCCTGATCTAGATTTACAACTCCCGGTGTTCCAATCTGGTCCTGCCATTCCTAATCTGGGGCTCCTTTGTGCTCTAGATTAACCCACTGTGCCTGGTCAGAAGGCTAATGAATCCCACGCGGAATTCTCTCCCGTAGTGATCCTGTACACCTCCATCTACATGGACGGCACCTGCGACACAAGTTCTCTGACACATGTTTACAGTTCACATGAGTTCTTCATTTTCTTGTTGAAATTAGCCGGAAGGAGAAAAATTAAATTAAAAATATAAACCATTCTCGCAGGATTTATGAAACCAATGCGTTTATTTTTAGTCCCCCGTTGCCTGAAATTTTCGAGCCCTGTTACAGTATGTATTGCTTTTGCAACAACGCCATGGCAGCACAATTGTCCTGGTAGAGAATTAACTGACGTATCAATACTACACAACTCTCTTATCAAAATTATATATTAATGTACACTACTAGTCGATAGGTTTGATAAAAAAAAAATCTTAGAAAGTTTTACTTGTAAGATCAATTTATAGGTTTGGGTCAATGAATACTTTTCACTTTGAGATAGAGTTGTCTTTCATCGCCCAATGATCAACTCACCTTCCACATGCAGACTGGGTCACTTGACCAGGCGACTCCACTGACAGGCGATGACCACTTGCAGCTCCTGATCCTCTCCTCCAGACTCCCAATACTATTACTAGATCGCGACCCTAGGAAATACCAACACAGTCTCCATTCATCTCTCTCATTGATTGACTGAAAGCTTTCTGGGGGAGCTTCAGTCTGTTTTTGTCTTTTTGTTCCCGAATCTCTCTCTCTCTCTCTCTCTCTCTCTCTCTCTCTCTCTCTCTCTCTCTCTCTCTCTCTCTCTCTCTCTCTCTCTCTCTCTCTCTCTCTCTCTCTCTCTCTCTCTCTCTCTCTCTCTCTCTCTCTCTCTCTCTCTTTCTCTTTCTCTTTCTCTCTCTCTCTCTCTTTCTCTTTCTCTCTCTCTGCCTCTCTCTCTCTTTCTCGCTCTGTCTGTGTCTTTCTCTCTCTCTGTCTTTCTCTTTCTCTTCACATCTTATTGCCCATGGCCATCTATGAGAGCCTTCACATTTTCTTAAATATCTTGCCCAGGTCCGCAAAAAAAAAAGGATAAATACACACGAATTATTCACACTGGGCTTAAAAAAAAAAAAAAAAACACCTGAGAATATAGCATACAAAGCCGTAGATTTTTCCTGTAGCTTTCTACAATATTTTCATAATATCTGCTCTCATGCAACACAAGAAGCTGTCAGTCTCTAAGTGTTTCTTTACCAAGAGTAGCTGAGGCATCAACTTTACCGTGCGTCCATCTTCGGCGCCTGGACCAAATAGCTCTAAAGTCTTCTTCAATGATAATAACCAATTTTAATAATTAGATAGGGAGATATCAGCAGCCTCTTTTAGAGTGTATTGCCGCTTGTCTAGCTTATGTGGGTGTGTCAGTGGTAGATACTGTTATTCAGAGCTGGGGTCTTTTCAACGTCCATCCTGTGTGACAGCCTGAAGAGGCAGGCGAAGAGCTCCAGCCGACGTTTCTAAGGATCTGGCCTGGCTGTGTCCAGACCATGGATCCATAGCGGTGGATATGTCTCTCCCTCACAAACATACACACACACACACACTTTCTCTTACTATCCCCTCTCGCTCTCTCTCTCTTTTTCTTTCTCTCTGTCTATCTCTGTCTCTCTATTTCTCGCTCGCTATATACACCTATTTCCCTTTTTTTTTTTAGTCAATCTTTTTTTACTTCTCTTTTTCCGCTATTTCTCTCTCTTTATCATTGTCTCTCTTCACTCCTATATCGTTCTCTTTTTTCTTCGCTGCCCGCCCTTCTTCTCTGTAAGTTACTTATGTCTCTTTCTTCCTCTCTTTTCCATGTTATCTCGGTCTCCAAACCTTTCTTGACATATATTGATTTCTTTAGGTCAAATACTATCTCTCCTATTGTCACTCCTTTACTCTTCATTCATTTCTCGCTCTTCTCTACCCCTTTCTCCTCACACAGTCCTTCTTTTCCTCACACTTTTTATTTTCTTGCTCTTTTTATACGCAGTTAGCTTCCACATTGTCTCTTTCTCAGTTTCTTTTCTTCTTGCCAGTTTTATGTTTCTACTTTTTCTCCGTGTTCCATGTCTCCATTCACCCTCGAAGGTTGTGTTTATTCTCTGCTCACCAAGAACTGCACCTGTAACTTAGTTTTCGTTAAAGAGTTTGTTTTCCCAGACGCCAGACAAAACATTTTGTTTCGATTAGGCGGAGATTAGCAGTAAATTATCTGAAATAAGTGTTGGGTTCAACAACTCTGGAACATTCTGATAAACACAAACAGCTGCAGGTTGCAAAGCGAGTAATACTATAACGCTGGAGAAAATAAAGGCCTGATAGATAGAGGTTAAAATAATTGTAGATTATTTGCCTAGAATTTTTCTGCTTTGGAAATATTTTTTTTACTTCAAGGATTTAATATATTATTATTAGATTGTATAATTATTGAAAAAAAAACGTATTAACTTATAGGTAACAACAAAACTGAAAAATGAGTAAGAAACTAGTGACAACAATTTTAACATTGGCCTTTACTCCTGAAATGCCTTTCTATTATAAATTTTCTTTGATGTGCTTTCTTTTACACAGGAACCCCAACGAAAAATTACTCTTTCATTACCCTCATCAACACTTTCATCGCACAAACTGTCATCGGCATGGAAAGACTCCTGTGTCTGATCTCTTGAGACGGACCCATGAGATTTCTCAGTTTCCCATCATCAATCTAACCCTCTTCCTTTTTTTATGGCAGCTCCTAGAGAATATTCCCTGTGTGATACCAATCGCTCTCCTAGCTGAGCAGTGGAACCAACCCCATCAAAAGTTCGTTGATTAACCTCCCACGTTCCTCGAAATCCACACCAAAATAAACTCACTTTAACCAATTTCAGTTGACCCATTCAACTGGATTGACTTTTTTGCTTGCTTAGCTGCCATTTTGCACTTTTTTCCAGAGATTAAAAAAATGTCTGCTTGCCATTCAGCTATCGAATCTTGCGCGGGGACTCATCAGAGTACCCAAGAGACTCTTTTCTCCTCCCCCTGCTCTTTTCTACTCCCTGTCTCCCCCCTTTCCCATAGGGCCAGTTCTGACAGATCTTCACACGAGATGGATCAGATGCGGGATCCACCTCGACCCCTATCGGGTTTTTTTGTGTGCCAGGCGTTAAAGCCTTTTGGCTTGTGAAGCCCAAACCTAAACAGTCGCGCGATGAGCACAAAAGATTGTGTTGGCCAGAAGAGTAATTGTCGACAGTGACCTCAGGAGACTTTAGCCATTCGGTGGGCGATGCGGATCTTTTTATACAGTTTTGTATATCTTTTTCCTTCCGTTTTGCATTTCCATCTCATAGCTCTGCGGATGCTCTTATCCTCTCATTCATTTTATTTCATACTTTCGTCCTCTTTTGTCACTACCCTTCCTCTCTTTCATCTCATTTCTCTTTCATCTTTTCTCAACTTATCCAGTGTTCACCTCTTTTCTGCAGTTTTATCCAGTATTCAAGTGTGCACGTACGTTAACTGAAATGAAAGTTTTGGAGTGTTACAGAAGTATTGTGTACCGGAAATCGCCATTTATATTATAGCATGAATAGAAAGATACCCGTTTCATAACGTCAGCGCCAAAAAAAAAATTTTTTTTTCTCTTCCACAAAGCGATAGTATAAAGAAAATAACAAGTTCATCACCGAGCCATGGAGTTCCATTACCCGGCATGCAACTGCAACAACCCCAGACTGTCATGGGGTTGATTTGATACTGACCAGGACCCACTGGTTTCCAGCCACAGTATCGTGCGGCCTGAAACTGTTCAGGCCAACCTCTGACCTCTTTCTCTCCGCTCAGATTGCCTATGGTGGTGACTAATGTTGTGGTAGACACTGACATTTTTTTTGTCATTACACTGGTTCAACCAT
>JAWDGP010004681.1:117500-132500 GCA_033675545.1 Elysia crispata | reverse complement strand
GGATCTTTATCAATATATTATACGCGCTATCGATCACAGCCTGTCACAGTTCCACTGACTGACTGCAGCGACAATGATGTCCTATCTCTGTCCTTTCTCTCCTCTCTCTCTCTCTCTCTCTCTCTCTCTCTCTCTCTCTCTCTCTCTCTCTCTCTCTCTCTCTCTCTCTCTCTCCCCTTCTCTTCTTCTCCTTCTTGTCACTCCTCATTCATATCATTTCAACAACGATGTGCGCACCAGTTTCTCAGAGAAGCGAGGAGGGATCTCCTGAACCTGTGATACATTTAGGTCTATACCATTTGAGAGTGAATGTCAAATTTGTAGAATGCGAAAATACTAATATAAAAAAGCGTATTATTGTTCTGGAGAGAGAGAGAGAGAGAGAGAGAGAGAGAGAGAGAGAGAGAGAGAGAGAGAGAGAGAGAGAGAGCAAGGATAAAAGATAGAAAAAATGTGAAAACATGAGAAAGAGAAGGAAAGAAAGAAAGAAAGAATGAAAGAAATGGATGTGTGTTTGCATGTCCTTCCGTGACAAATCGTTTTCTGGACAATGGGTCCAGTGTCCTTGGAGCTGCCCGGTGTAAAGCCTAGCCTTGACCAGCCACATATCACACAGTGATGGACAAGGGTCAGTGGTGTAACCGTGTAAGGCCTCTGTGGGACAGGACACCAGGCTGCTGTCACCAGGTAAGGAGTGACCACATCATAACAAAATAGTTTTTGGATTTGTTCACTTCTCAGTTTGGTGTCGCCTAAGTTTCCGAACCATCTTGATCGGGGATATTGTCTCTGTCAGGGCGCTGTGGAAATGGGCTCTAGCGTAACTCCAGGGATTGTAGTATGTTATATGGAGGTGATTTGCAGCAGGGTGATCTTGCTGGAAACAATGACTGACGCCAAATTTGCACTCGGTGACTTGGTGGTTCAAAATGTTGCGTCGATATGACAAAGACCTATGTAGATCTCTCGCGGCCAGTGGCACACTCCTGTATGAAGGTTTGGAAAAAGTGGCTTTACAATATTACTTCCTGTTTAGACTGTCCACTTACTGTTTTATTTGGTACTTACACTAGGTTAAAGATTGCTTGAAAATAATTATTCTAAATTCCACGAAATATCAGAAGTGACTTGTAATTTTTTTCTTTTCAAGTGTAAATATGAAGGCCGTTTTAATATTTCCAAATATCTTTGCTAAATTAGGAATGCATGCTCTGGACGCTCTTGACTGTTCCCAAGAAAGGTCAAATGAAGAGTGCGCGGTTTAAGCTTTATAGGAAATCTTCTGACCTTGCTCAAATGTTGGTCAAAATGCCGCTTCTTTTACCCCAACAAAAACTGTCCATTTGGTAAAGCAAATCCCAATTGTATCGTAATCCATCACCAACGAGCATCGTGCCAGTGGCAGCAATACACTCTAATGAAGTGCCCTGTGTAGAACATTTTGGCCGTGTGTGTTGTCAGATACAGAACAATTATCTCCCCTTGCTGAACCTCCCATATCTGCCATAATGTGTACAAAGACGTCCTGTGGGGACAGTCCGAGCCGACCGGCCAGTGGTCAAAGTTAGTATTTACCCTCGCGTGTCCCCAGGGAGCCTTCCCGGCTTTTATGTGAAGAAAATGTCGCACTGACCACTGTCCAGGGTTGGCCCGGTATCTCCAGAGTCCAGCTAGTACCAGAGTTGTGGCACCCAACAGGGACTAATGACCGTGGTGATTTGGAGGGACTTGTGTTCAGACGTGGTCGTCCACATGTCCCTGGTCAATACACAGCGTGTTCATTTGGTCACATTGATGACCGCTCTGCTCGTAGTCTTCGCACTGTGGAAGAGTCGGCCATAGTTTTACATGTTGCGAGAGGCAAGGTGCCTGGGTTTGGTTGTTTTCACACGAGTCATCTTTATTTTCTCACGGAATTTATTCTTGATGAGGCAAACTATTAACTACAGCTGCCAAAGAAGGGATTAATAAATAAAAAGAAGCTACTCGTAACTGCTATGCACACAGTACAAATTGTCAAGTCTAAGTGCTTAACGTTATTTATTTTTCGTGTGGTTAACTTTACTTCTTTTTTTTTTTAATATCATTTTCATTTTAACTATACCATTACCGTTTTCCAATATAAACTTGAAGTTTTCAAATGTCATGTAAAATGAAATATTTATTCTATTATCATTACGAACAAGACTTTAAATTACGCATATAGTAATAAATATTCTGGTAATTCATCATTGCTTTTCAAACAAGACGAAACTTATTATTATTAAATTCTCTCGGAGTGCGCTTTCCACACCAGCGGTTCGCTTGGCTGCGTGTTGAATTTCGATTTATTTGCGATTTATTTGGCGGCGTCTTGACATTTATTGATGTTCTGAGACAATCATATTACGTGCGCTGCCCTTTAATGCCACGCTAATTGAAAAAAGCCTTGCCCTGTACAAATAATTTTGCATCTTATGCTTGTAAAGACGCATTTATTAGAGTGGGAAAAGACAGTTTGGGATTCATCATTCCGCTATTCATTTTCATTTCCTCTTCTCTTAAATTACGAAAACCAGTATTAACGGTAAAGGCAAAATATCTTAGAAGATATTTCAACCCCACTTCTCATGTTTGCTCTTTTTCCGCCTACAATCTTGAAAAACGAGGCTGCATCCGGCCGTGCGCATGCGCTATGCGGGTTCTGGTCACGTGACCTCTTGTCGTGAAATATCTCTGGTTGCCATATATCACGTGGTGGGCCCAAAGGGGCATCACTGTCCTTGATCGCTTGTGTAAAGCAATGCGGATGGTTGCCCTACACTTCTAAATGACCATGATTATGTCCCCCTTCTTACCCCACCTCTCTCATCTTTCCCTCTGTCTGTACCCGACACAACCATCATTCTTCCTTCTCCCCATCTCCATGCCCACCCCCTTTCCCCCGGAACCGTCCCTCAGTTCTAAGAAATTAAGTCCCTTGTTTCTGGAAGAGCGTCGCTGCTAGCTGCCGGCAAAGCCCCAGAGCGCGAGAGAAACATAAATCAGGAGCTGGAAGGTCTCTCTCTGTAGCTGTCTTATCGCGCGGCCTGGAGACCAAGATTTGTCCCTGGCCAGTGGAAGCTCTGATCCAAGCCGGTCTCCGCTCTGATCCCATCCCTATAATGAGGTGCGATCCATTAGTCTTGGCGCAGAAAGAGCCTCAACCTAATGGGAATGTTTGACCAGCTTGCTTTCATCGTTAGAGATATAAAAAAAAAAAAACTTACAGCAGATGGCTCTTTGTCAACATCAGAACAACGACGTAAAATATTTGTATTTCGCCTGAAGTTCAAATTTACTTTATCTTTTATCCCAAAACAATCCCAGTACGAAGAGTATTAAAGACACAACGTCGCCTTATTTTGCGCTTGAATAAAAAATTAATTAAATAGTGATCCAACAGTAAGACGTAGCTTGTGTGAATTCTGTTGGCTTATAGAATATATTCGTTGAGTTAAAAATATCTATATTCACTGTCCTTCCTTCAAGACTAAAATGAAAGAAGAATACTCGAGAAAGGATTGTTTCAAGCTAGGAGCAATATTTAAAGCTTGCTATTGAACTAGAGTCCTTGTGTGTTTACTGGGAGCAGAGGAGACTATAGCTAGAATTATGAGAATAATAGATTCTTAGTCCTACGAAAATGTTTAGAATATGAAAAAGGCATCCATGGCTTATTCACAGGGCAATTGCGGGAAGGGCAAAATGGATTTAAAGTTCGATTGAATATAACTTTTTGGTTTCATTTTAATTTCTTTCAATTCAGTGCGTCGTCATGTCTTTTATTATTCATTTAAAAACTGTACATGTTAAGAAAATAGCGCTAACATAGTCAATATCCCCAACAGGATCTTGCTTATATCAGATACGTCGTGTGATACATACACACGGACCTTGTTACCATCTGTTCCTGGGATATTGCTCTGTGTGGCGGGATCATATCTTATTATTAGCCACTTTGTCATTGAGCATTCAAGGAAGGAACTGAGAAACATGCAGGAGCAGGACGATATATCACATAAACTTGATTTGATAGTGTAATAATGGTAATGATATCGTTTCAGGAAAGAGAGAGCGAGAGAGACCTCATGCCGTTATCGACAGTTCGATATCCTGAGTCGGGGTCATTTCCGGGTTAATAAACGTGGACCGTTGGTATAAATGTCTATAGTGAGGAAAGGGCGTGCAATGGTCAGCTCTGGGATGATCTGATTTTGTTATTTGATGAACTTAATTTCCACTAATCTTCTAATGAATCTTAAAGTACTGATCTCATTTGTTTAAACCCCTCTGGATGCTCACGAGGTAAAGTTGTCTTCATAAAGGACTCTGAGAGAGATTTAGAGGACGCTAAATGATCTAAAACTAAGATGGTCAAGTAGTAGCGTCTTGAATGTGAGACCAGTAAGGGCTAAACTTTAGCGTTTTATCCTTGGAAAAAAAATTTCTTAACCTAAACATTCGCCCTAGTTAAAGCACTTTGAAAACGTGTGGGAAAATTGATGGATCTTAACATCTCCTTCAGCGTCTTTTGTCCAGTAATGATGATGATAGTGTCCCATGTCCCTCTTTGTTCTAGAGAAACCGAAAACCTGTGACACTCCAAAACTTCCCCAAGCGTGGAGTAACTTACACAAACTCCCACTCTCAGCGCCGATATTCTAATGATGTTAATCTCATGTTTTTTCATAGCGGCCAAGTGGAACAGAGGTAATACCGGCTCATTTAACAATCCCAAAGGAAGACACCTTCAGCTTTTGACTAACAACACCTTGATATGCGACACTGTTTTGGTTCATTTCTCCTGGAAAACAAATTGGCCAGTGGCGTTTTGACGCCTGAGAACCGATGACAGAATCGTCTTCACGCTCGTCATTGAGTGAAATAAAGTGGCGACCAGCGTCACAAAGACTCCCCGCGGTCTTGACGGTATCAGCAGTCACAGCACGGTATAGCGATCTCTCTCTCTCTCTCTCTCTCTCTCTCTCTCTCTCTCTCTCTCTCTCTCTCTCTCTCTCTCTCTCTCTCTCTCTCTCTCTCTCTCTCTCTCTCTCTCTCTCTCTCTCTCTCTCTCTCTGTCTCTCTCTCTCACACACACACACACACACACAGCTCCAGCAGTGATGAGCTCCGGTCTCCGTCTCTCTCTCTATCCCCGCTCTTGCTAAACGGGCCGTGTCTAACTGCCCAGGAGTATGGGATATCGGCCACCGGCAAAAAAATATAAATTAAAAAATAAGAATAAGTAAGGGAAGGAGAAAGAAAGTCCGGCTGCGGGGATTCCCGCAGAGCTGTTGTTTAAGGCCGGTTTTTAAAGTGTCATTCCACCTCCTTCCTCATCCAGTTCTTCTGTTTTGTTATAAAACTCTAGCCTTAAGTTTGGTCGGTGGTCAGTGGCCAAGGGAATAAACTCTTTATTATAAAACAAGAGTCTCTTTCCTCGCTACTTACCCACACACAAAAGAAAACATGCAGGGTTATAATGCAAATCCATGCATTTCTTGTTTTTTCCCCAATATTTTTATATTATTATTGTTATTATTATTATTATTATTATTATTATTATTATTATTATTATTATTATTATTATTATTATTATTATTATTATTATTATTATTATTATTATTGTTGATGTTGTTGTTGTTGTTGTTGTTGTTGTTGTTGTTGTTGTTCTAGTTCTTGTTCTTGTTCCTTGGTGAGGCGACCCTTTATCCTTTCTTTAACCGCGTTATCTCTCCAGCCGACAGACATGGTGAAGGTGTTGCCAAATCCATATGACAGTACAACCAATGTAAACAAATTGCGGGTTAAAGATAAAATGACATTTTCCACAAGTAATATTTTTTAAGGTTTGCCTCCTCAAGGTTATGTTTTTCATGATCCTTTATTAGTCCTCTGGATTTTTTCCCTTAAAGCTTAAGTATTGAATTCGAAGGGAATAATTTACTATTAAGGCGATGGTCAATGCGCTTAGAGAGACGAAAGGTACCGCGGAGTTGAGTGTGTGGACAGACAGTACAAGCGTGAGTGATGCAGATAGGAAGATAGACAAATTAATACTGAGAGAATTAAAATAAAAAAAAAAAAAAACAACCAGGCAGGCCAGTGACCCCAGGTGAGACTTATAATCAGAATAGAAAATGCAGAAAAAATAGATGAAAAAGACTTGGGGAAAAGCTACAACATAAAGTCTTGCCGAGGACATAACTTAGTAAGGAGTTACTATATTCATAGTCTTCAAAACCCGCCTCTATTGTCTACTCTATAAACTTTCAAGGCGTACGGGCCACGCAGGGAGAAAATGGCTTGCCATGCAAATGAGGTGTTTTTAATGCACCACTTACGGTCCTTTACGACTCGTTGCGGGCGCGCCGTGGGATGACGTGTGGCTCACGGCCTCAGAGGTTACGGTCGTAAACTGGGGACGTGGCGCATGAAGTTCTGACTTCAGGTCAGTCTAGACGTATATATCTCGTCCTCTCTATCTTTGTCTGTCCCTGTCTCGGTCTCTGTCTCTATCTGTCTCTCTGTCTGTCTCTCTCTCTATCTCTCCTCTCTCTGTCTCTCTCTGTCTCTTTCTCTCTCGCTCTCTCTCTCATCTCTTCTCTTCTCTCTATCTGCCTCTTTCTTTCGTTCTCTCTCTATCTCTTTCTCTATCTGTTTTCCTCTCTCTTTTTCTCTCTCTCTTTTTTTCTCTCTCTCTCTCTCTCTCTCTCTCTCTCTCTCTCTCTCTCTCTCTCTCTCTCTCTCTCTCTCTCTCTCTCTCTCTCTCCCTCTCTTTCAGCTCAGCCTGTGAAATGATGAAGTGCCAGTAAATATGACAAGATGAGAGAAACAAAAATATTACTGCTTTTAGCAAATAAAAAGTTTACACTTTGATGTTACCGGCAATTGGGGATGTTCAAAGAAGAAAAATAAATTTTTATGTCAAATACATGTTAGTCTTCACAGAGTGTGAAGGATGCAAAATCCGTGCATATGAACTAAACTAGTAGCTCTTTGTATATATTTTGCGATACATTAGACAAGCTACAATTTTGTCTGTACAAGTTTCTGGAGACAATCTTTTCCTTTCTTCTAGTAATGAAGACATTTTAGGATAACCCGTATTTTTTTCTACTTACATCATATTTCGTTCATTTTGTTAAAAGAAAATTCTTTTAAATAAATCGACTTTTATTATTGTGAATCTTCAGGAATATGTAAAATATATACAGAAGACTATTTTTGTTGCCATGATTTTATACTATCATAGTCAGCACGACTTTTTAAAAAGCATGAATAAATGCGAGCGATTTTCAATCCATAAAATATTAAGAAGTGTGTGTGTGTGTGCGTGTGAGTGGGAGAGAGAGAGAGTTAAGGGGGGGAGAGAACTTTACTCTTCCAGATCCCAAACCGAACAGTGTCCGAGGGTATTAACCTATATTTCCCATCCCTCAAGACTGCTTGAAGAGTGTGATGTTTTTTAACAGCCCTCAAAGCTCGGGCTCCCCCTGACTCCAGGGCCTGAGTTAACAGGGTTGAGCGGAACATTCTGGAACAAGATTATCCTAATTATCTCCCATGACTGAGGCCCTCCGTCCCGTCAGGATCCTGCCTTGGTCCACGTCCATACAGCCCGTCCTCCACATGCCTCTCAGAATCCTTAGGGCAAGCCCCTCTCGGTTGTGCCTCCTCTATTAAATTATTTTTTTTTTATTATCAAAGAAGCACAATGTGAGATTCCAAGTTTACCCTCCAGATACTGGGATTTCACGAGTTATCTAGGGAGAAATGAAAGTGAAGAGAAGTTTTCATGTCCATCCCGGAGTCATGCCTCACCAAACCTAACGAATTGGGTTTGGACTAATTGGAGCAAGTCGCCCTCATCTGTGATTAGCCTCTGATTGTCGAGCGCGAACCTTGGTGTATCCTACAGCTATCGTTTTAGGGGTGCGATGAGAACTTCATGAGAGATCTCTACCTTATAGTTTTAATTCCTTTAAGTTTAGAACTTTAAGCGATTGAATTAAATGATATCTCAAAGATATTTTATTTCAGCACCTATGATTCTCTTTTCTTTTGATTGAATTACAGGAAGATTAAGAGTGAAGCTTTTTGCAGAGCACCCTATATTTACGTGTAATAATTATAAACCAAAAATAAAGAACTTTGCCAATTCAATCTAAACTTTCCGAGAAACGATTCAAAGCACATTCGTTGTAGAAACCCGAGGCCTTTTTGTGCCACCTTAATTCTCATCTTATCTCTATCCTTTTAATAAAGCATCTTTCATACTATAACCATGGAAAAAAAAACTAGAGGTTGCTCTCTTGGCTGCCCTGTCGAGAGCCCTTTGGTTGGGGTTGGGGGGGGGGGGGGTAGATATAATTAATAACACCATCCCTCCTCCTCAACGCTCTCAACTCCTCTGAAAGAATCTTCCAGCCCCAGCCGGTTTTCTCACGTATAAATCTTGATCGAGATCTAGATCTATTTATCATAACAATGCCTGAGACTTAAAAGAGAAGCTTTCGCGCTGCTCATTTCTCCACTCAGCGACGCGATTCCCCCCATTTCAAACGAAATCTGTTTTAAATCCTGTTCTTACCTGATCAGCAACCATTAAGGTTTTCCCTGTTAAACCTCTCAGCTTTCTCTCATCTCGAGCTCTCTATTAAGATTTTTAAGCCTGTTATGGCAGTCCTGTCTGGCAGCTTCTCCCAGCCCATTCTTCGCCACTGATCCTTACTAAACGACACCATCGTCTATGCTACTCTCACGACGAGATGCCAAATCTCCCTGACAATAGCAAACTGATTCCAGTAGCGATGATCTCACAGATTGGAGTATCTAGCATCTATCTGTCTGAGCCAGGAGGGATTACATTAGGGATGGGGAGAACATAAAAGTGATACGAGTTTTTGTCTCCTAGCTTTCCTCTCTACTTGAAAAACGAAGTTTAAGTGTATTGAAGAATAATGTTCACCAAACAAGCAGGTTATGTAAGTCTCTGTTCATGTTCCATTTTCTTCTCAGACAGTCAGTGACTTTAACATTTCATGAGAAATTAAAAGTCTCTCTTGAAAATGAAATGACAGTTTACAGAGTATTAGGATAAGCTCTTTCTGTTTTTCCATATTTATTTACTGAATAATATATTATAATTTTTTATATCATTTTCTATTTTTCAAGTACAATAAAACTGACTGTGCCCTCTTCTGTATACACATTTTAGTAACTTCAGCAAACAAAAGGTTACATTCTTTTAGTAGTTGCCCCCATTCCTTCGGCCCCAATAAAAATTTATTAGACAACCTGTGTGTTTCACGTAATAATTATTTTTTATTTAACGAGACAATCATAATGTTAAATCATTATACTTTCTGGCTTCAATATACATCGTCTTAACCCAGACGTTGATACTTTGGAACTTGAAAGAAAAAAAAATTGAAGCAACATCATAATAAAAAGCAAAACGCATTTTGGACTCTATCAATCTAATTTCATTGGTTTTAGTATTTTTTTACGTCAAGCGGCACTAGATCCATTTTCTGATATTAGATTTCTTTTCATTCTGAAGCCCAGCAAATAGAACTAGATTTAGGCTCTGGGAAATGTCCATTTCTTTTTCCCCCTTACTCTCCCAACCTCACCTTCCCAGTCTTCATCTTCTGCTCCCTTAAAAAACTCGTTCTATCGATTTTCATGAAATGCACGTGAAAACTCCCACTAGTCTTGACGTCTGTACGTGCAGCTGTGGGTCCAGATCTGGCGTTTTGTGTGCGATCTCTGATTGGTTACTTCTGACCTGGCCTAACGTGGGGTGCAGGGGACAGCAGTGGTGGGTGGAAAGGGGGGGGGGGGGGAGTTGACGAATGACAAGGATGAAAGCTTGCTCATGCTCAGCTGGGCGCGCATGCATGTTGGCTGAGTGGACCGGTGTATCCTGCGTTATATTCTAGAGTGAAGGGGAAGGCGAATGGGTGGGACCATAAATGGGATCGAAAGATCGAATTTGGAAAGGTCATCTTGAGAGTTTGGAGACAGAAGCGGTAGAAGGCAGTTCTTGAGATAAATTTTATCTAAAACCTGGAAGGAAAATAGAGAGCTAAAGATACAAACTAGTTATTGAAAGAAAGTGAGAGTGAAGAATGAGATAGAGAAAGAGAAACACAGAGAGACGCGTGCTGTGATCGAGATCGATAGACAGGTGTGGTGAGCGGCAGTGCCTGCAGGCTGGAGGCTCGAGGTGCATGATGGGCCAGGACGCCTGGAGCATCTCCTCCTCTGGTGATGGAGCCTGATTGACAGGACAACAGCGATACATGTGTGTGTCAGTGTTAGTGTGAGTAATACTAGGACAGCGGAGGAGAGGGAAAGGAGGAGGAGGAGAGAAGGCGAGCGATCGATATGACTGTATTAAGAATGAGGACATGGCTTGAAAGATGAGGGTGGCAAACAATGATTCTCTGTTACAAAGTAAACAGGACAGTAGAGACCATCTGTTCAGTCGTTCCCAATGATTTTATGCTCAATGCATGATGTGGCGGACGTTTTATGGGTTGAAATATTTAAACGTTTCCGTAATTAACTGAACAACCTGTATAGTGTTCTCCTATATATATCACTTTCCCATATGAACTTCTTTATATCTTACCGTTTGTCAAAAGTGCAACACTTATCTTATTTATGAATTGTTTACCAGGTTTGTATATCCTTTTAAATATTCTTTACTATAAGAATGAATTTGGTGTCAACTGAGATTCAGTGACGCTGAATGGTTTCTCTGATACACCCACCTGATTCTCTCGATCTCCTCATTATTTCCAGACCCATCAAGTAAACAATCTGAGTTTACCGGCCGCGGCCTCCAGGGAGGGTGACCTTGACCTTGAGGCTCTCCAGTTACGTCACGTCCTGCTCCAGACCTATCAGGAAGCCCAGGTGAGAGTTGGATGAATGAACTGTGTCAAGAGAGATTTGTTGTTTTAATGGGCTTTAAGTCCGTCAAGTTTTTAGTATATGGATGAAATGGGATCCGACACCACAACTGGGTGGTTCTAGTAGGAACTGAGTCAGCGGAGTCGTTACTGTCGGTCAAATCTGGCGCACCTCGGTCAGGGGTTATCGTTTTATTGGTATCAATGGGTCAGGTCAGGCAATTATGGATTCGTGAAAACCTTACCAATCTGGTCCAGTGCGCAGAGTTTGTCTGGAAACTGCTGTAAGCCTCTTCTGTACATGCTGGTGTTTTGGTCTTAAGATAAGTTAAATCTATAAAAAGATATTTATACTTTGTGGAAGACATGCTTCTAGAAGGTCTTTTTATCAGGTTTTATCATTTCGCTTTATCCTTTCCCCAGTATTATGATGTCAGTATGGGTATTGTCGATTTTTTAACACTTGAAAAATGATAGGCTAAAAATAGGTGACATCAAGCAGCTGTAGATAACACTTAGCATGATTATTTAGGTGTCGTTTGAGCATTTAATAGCTGTCAATAAATTAAAAGCTGGGTAACATAAGGTCATATCTACAACAAAAGAAAACATCTAAAGAAATCTGTCGACCTGGTATTCTCGCAGTGTCTCACTGAGTGCAGTTCTGGGGGATGTTTATAATAATGCGTTTATGGGGCAATTTCAGTGGATGAATATTAAAATTTGAAATTTTTTTTTAAGAGGATTATATTATTTCATTTAAAATGCAATGCATTATTAGCGAGTTTCCTTTAAATTACTTTTTTTTGTCAATGATTCCACAGTGCGATGATAATATTGAAATGACCGAGCGTTTATCTCAGAGCCTCCAGTAATTCATAAGAATTTTTGCTAGTTCTGACAGTGATTTCCCTTTGTTTTTACAGGCCAGAGCACCTGTTCCGGAAGATGGCGCCAGTGACTCGTCCGGCGACACAATCACCAGCGACAGTGGGCGGGGTGGAAGTGACGAAGACATTAGCAATGCAAATGCTGCCGCTGGGAATTCTATGGGTAGGTGATACGCGCACAACTAGTTTTCTTTCGTTTTTTTCGTGGTTTCTCTATCTCTATACCTCACTCTCTTTCTGTTTCTCATTGTGCCCATATTTCTTTCTCTTATGTCTTTCTTACAGTGCTCATATCTCTCTTTCTTTATCTCGCTTTCTCTTTGTCACCTTTACTCTTTCCTTATCATCTTCTCTAACTTCTTCCTCAACTATTCTCGTTCCCTCTTACTCTCTTCTTCTATCTTTTCCTTTTCTCTGTGCCTATGTTCTAGTTCTACCTTCCTTTCTGCACCACTGTATCTCTCTCTTTCTCCTGATTCCTCCTCTCTTTCGAACTCTACTCTGTATTGCTATCTTTATCTTCTAAGTAATATATCTTTTTGTTCTTTGTTGTTATTTTGTTTTCTTTCTTTTTCTTTGGTTTTGTTTTGGTATTTTTAATCTTATGATTCACCGGGGCTTACAATGTCGCTCTCGTAAGATGTTCAAAGTTAACCCAAAAGTACCCGAAGATCACCACCACAAAAAAATACATAAAAGCTGTAGGAAAACAGAAACCATCAAAGCCGAGAAACAGTTCTGTATTCCATGATGTTTGTTGCCTACCACAGAGGGTCGAGTCACCATTATTTGTTGCCATTGTTAACCTAATCTGAGAAAGAGAATGTGTGCGAGCTTTGATTTACATTCTTCTAGCACCTGGATCCATGTCTGTCTCTTGCCTTTCTTAAAGGCACAGATACTTCAACTTATTTGATTCTACTGCTATTGGCCTGTGGTGTAGCCTTTATATTAGACCATTTGTGGTATTGTTTACTTTAATTATGTTGCCAAGTGAAGAGTTGGCCTTTTCTATTTCTCAGATGATCGTGTCCATTTCTTTTTCCTGGTCCATTCGTACTGTGACTTGACCTTTTGGGGTTTAGTTCTTCCCCGACAGAAAACAATTTTCTCCTATAACAAATATACATCTCTTAATGGTTGCGTTTCTGTATATTTTTTTGTACTTGATGAGAATCTCTTTTCTCCACCAAAATCAATGAGGGAAAATAAATTAAAGAGGGGGGCAAGATATTTTGAGGCATAGTGTATAAGTTCAGGATTTAAGAGTAGCGTCATGAAAAAAATCAGAAAGAATTCTTTAGAAAGGTCTCAGACGTGTTATTTCGATATGCGTTTTAAATCGAAACTATTATAATAACCTTTATCCTCATTGCCATCTTCACATTCACAGCATTCTCATCCTGTTCCATTCATAGTAATAATAATAATAAGTTTTGTAAATACATCACTATTACACGCGAAACTTATTGGTTTTTAAATTACAAGGAAAAGAGCAGTTGAAACAATTCCATTCTAAAAAAATTTTTTTAAAAGTATATCTTTCAGGCGTTGAGGATTTCCTAATGAAAAAGAATCACATACAAAAGTTTTGAAAGTTATGGAACCTATTAAATTGCTCATCGTTTTTAAAATCGTTACTATCACAATAATCATGAACATCACCATGATCATCTTTACAAGCATCATCAGCATTCTCATACTTTTATCTTCATCAGAACTACATTCAGCATCTTTGCACATGCAATAACTTAAGTTTGTAAATTTTCAGAGAATGAATCAGCGGAAACAACCCCTTCTTAAACTAACACTATATATTCTTTTTTCCAGATGATTCTCGACCTGGCCACAACGCAAGCTTCCTTTCCAACTCCAGCACTCTTGGTCAAAACGGAAGTCTCAAGTCCAGTGTGCGCCACCCTACCAAGGATCCTGTACGAGCTTCCGGTAGTTCGCGGCGGAAACACGTCACCTTCCAGGACATGGACCGCTTCCGGAGCTCCGTGAGGTCACAGTCGGTGACCCCGGACCAGCGCACGGCGCAGCCGTCCAGCACGAGCAGCGCGGACAGTGAAGACAAGGTCACCTTGATGCGGGGTCCTCTCGCCCAGACGCATGCTCAGTCTCGATCTGGTCTCAACATGACCTCGTTCGGTCCTGGCAGCAGCCTGGGAGGATCTCGACCCAGAGGACACCAGAATCCGCTCACAGAGCTGAACATCCCCGTCAACACCAGCACGAGCAGCAACAACTCCTCCATCTCCCCTCGGGGCGCAGACGGCAACGGATCCAGCGGAGGCATGCGCAGAGACAACCCCGTTTATAATAGTTTTGGGGGATACCCGCAGATTAAAAATAGCCCTCGGGGGCCGTCGTCAACCCTAGGTCGAGATTCTCCTATTCTCCAGACATTCTTGCCAACCTCTATGCACAACGAAAATCACGCGCAGCAACAGCAGCAGCAGCATCCTTTCAGCAGTATGACCAGTCCTCGTCTTCCTTTCTATGAGGGCGGTGACACAACGGACAGTCTTCCGAGGACCTGGCGAGATTTGCCGCGGTCTAACTCAAGCACCGACCGAAGCAGCAATAATTTGAACAATAGTAACAGCAACAGCAATAACTTACCACTGAGCTCAAGACAGCAGCAACTGCACACTAACCAGTTACAGCAACCGTATGTCCAGATGAGCTCACCCCGAGACCGTCTGAACCTGCAGGCCCACCCGGCGTTACCCAAGATCTCCCTCTCCGCCAGGAACAGTCCCAGGTCACCTGACCCCCAGGTGGCCAGAGGTCACGAGAGCCTCCCCACGTCTCCAAGAATCCCCTCTCCTACTCCTCTCCTCCCTCCTCGGGAGTCCGTTGCCATGGACAACATAAACAAAAACATTAACCACAATTCTCTGCTAGGCAACGACCCCAAAGGTTACCGCGGCTACCAGCTGCAGAATCCTCACAACACCAGCAAAATGGCGTCATTTCTCGGTGGCCGAGACTGGACAACTGACAGCATAGCCACTACAGAAGACTGCGATGACCAGCGGTCAACGACAACATCCGGTAGTTACACGATAGACAACGAGGAGGACTACCTCACCCTGGAGTTTAAACCTAAAGACGTTGTTGTGTAGCACGCGCAAAAAAAAGATACAGTTTCAAAA
>JAWDGP010004681.1:110000-112500 GCA_033675545.1 Elysia crispata | reverse complement strand
GTTCAATTTTTTATTCTTTTTAACTTCAACAATTACTCTTTGAAAAAAAATGTTTAATTCTTAAAGAGAAATAATATAATAAATACATATAATTACTTTTATAAATTCGCACTGGCAGATATTTTGTCCATTACATTACTAAAGCATTTTATTGTTGTTAAGTCATTTATAGCGAATGTTTTATACAGTGCCGTGCACTTACTTAATAATGTACGTGTACAAGATTGTCATCTCAATCTGATTCAGCCGTGCCTTTTGGTGGTCAGGGTCCAGACAACCATGCCCGGGATGTAGAGATATGCTTTACACAGGGTTCTTATTTTTTAGATGCTTAATGTACACTAAGTTCATCGGACAAGGGTCCCATGGAAAATGAATTCAAACTGCAAGTAGGTTATATACATTTCAGCTCTGCTTTTTCTGACGTGAGCTGGCATAATGATGCCTTTAGTTTGAGATCGCATTTGATGTGTAAGCTACACCCAATAAACTACCCAACAAATACAATATAAAATCATCTGTTTTACTTATATGCGCTATTCCCTGGTTATTTTTATGTTCCCTAAGCTTGCCGAAGAATCCTAATTATTCTCAGACGGTGGACGAAGCTCGCGCTGGTTAGATGGGATCCACTCGTCCCACCCGAGAGTCAGCTCGGTTATCGAACCCGGCAACTTCTCATACTCAGTCGAGAGCGTTACCTGCTGGGTTATCTGCTGCCCGTTCATGATGCCGGAGCAGCCAGTATGCCGCAGTTCTTCAAATCAAATGACTTCAAATTTCAAAGATTGAAGAAAAGTTTGTCTTGCATTTACAAACTTAATTGGGTCGAATAGCTTAAATTTATTAGACAACTCAAGCAATATACTCTGTCATTCTTTTTCGAACTCAGTGAAAGAAAGGAAAAGAGACAAAAACTGTAAATCCTTAAGTTTATACACTCAGAGATTTACGCCAGCTTTTATCTAAACATTTACATAGCAGCAGCCCTGCTTCTTAACTAAATTCACCCCGTGTTTTGCCGATACAACAATACAATTTTTATATTTTTTAAAGAATTGCTTTTCTATTTTGATAGACTTAATTCACAACGACATGCGAAAATAATTCCTTTTATCAAAATGATGTTTTCTTTTGTTTACAATCCAAACATTAACTTTAAGCGAAGTTAGATATCATGCAGACTAAACAGTCATGATTAACACAGAAACGGTACCTGTAACATTTATCTTATTAAATTCTAAGAAAGAAAACAGGCTGGAACTTTCTGTTGTATGAGTATGTTTTTTCTTCATTCGCTTACGTGAACATGGAATTTGAAAGTAAAAACTGCATGGATGAATTAGATAAAATAAAGTCTTAGCGGCAGTACACACTCCAGGTCAACATAGTTAAACCATACATTAACTTTAATCAGCGGTAAATAAAATGAGTTGGCCAGGCGGGATACAGTAATCTTCAAGCTAGATGTTAGCTATATTGTTTTTACCCATTCTATATTCTACATTTAGCATAACGATTTGATTATAAATGCGATTATTAATAACGTTTTAATGTATTAGAAGTCTATTCGTTAACGTTTAACAACTGAAGGTAACTAGTATAATAGTTACCCAAAAATTTTCGCAAAAGAAACCCACTGGATTAAATTTAATAACAAAATTTATGCGTGGGAAAAAAATCATAATGATGTTTTTGGGACACATGTCGTGTCTCATAAAATAAAGGTTTTTTTTTTTTTTTTTTTTTTTGTTTGTTTGTTGTTGTTTTTTTGGGGGGGTTGTTTTTTTTTAATTCAAAGCATGATTTCAATAGACAGACGAGTGGCTGTAACATCAGGACGGCTGCAACGTTATAAAAACTAAAGAACAAGATCTTGAGTTGGGTCACTGTGTGGTTTGGTACATGTATTTGCATCTTTGTGTACGTCATTAATCCACATCTCACTGGTCTTTACTTATCATCAATGCATTATTTTTATTTTATTTTAAATTTGTCTTAGTAACATACCGATGAGTGTTAACCCGTGTATTGAAAGAAAATATCACCACAATCAATCACCAGTCCTAGATCTAGAGAGGTTTTGAGAGGGGAGTTACATTTATCGAGGCTTCTTCAATCATCAGTCCTAGATCTAGAGAGGTTTTGAGAGGGGAGTTACATTTATCGAGGCTTCTTCCGCCTGGCCGCTGCATACTAGAGATGGACAGATAAACACATCCGCGCAATTTCTTGAACAGAAATATTTTCTTGATGAACAAAAGTCAAGCAAAACCAATGAAGCAAACGTAAATAAGAGAGCCGAAGCGTTTGGACCGTTAGGACTATTATAAGGCCGAGGACTAAATGCGGAGTGTGGAAAAAAATGGAAGATAGATCGTAGACAGATCGAGAAATGGACGAATAAAATGAAAATTATAGACTTGTTGATGTACAAGCATAATGTAAAAATAGATTAAGATTGGTGGGAAGAACAATTAGTAATAAACAAGAGATCAGA
>JAWDGP010004681.1:50000-105000 GCA_033675545.1 Elysia crispata | reverse complement strand
TGCTTTTAAAGTTTCAAAAAATCTCAGCGCAATCATCTACAACATGCAAGTTTCAGTTTTCGGTTAAGGTGGTCCATGGATAGCGCCTGTGATTCTGTGATAAAGCATGAGATCTTTCATCTGTAAAGATGGTCCATAGCTAGTTCCAGCCACCAAGGTTGAGTGTGAGCCGTCAAATATAAAGTAGCTCTGATTTATAGAGGAGCGTTATTAAAAATAATATGAGTTTCTTCTTGGTAGCGGACGGGTCATATCAAAATTATTATTTTTTTTTTACTTTGTTATCTAGTTAATTCTTATGGTGAATATGACAAATAAGTTGACCATATCATGTGATGTTCAGCGCATGTATGTTTGAAATTTTTGTGCCTCTTTGGTTTTGTTTTGTTTTGTTTTGTTTTATTATTATTGTTATTTATTACATTAACTGCACGTTTTCATAAAGTGTTTTAGTTACCTTGTGGATTTAAGACTAATAATAAAATAAATCGAGAGTTCATGTAGGACAAAGAGATAATTCTAATCGAGATCAATAAATAATCTGAAGTTGTTAATGTACAGAAGATGGTACCTGTGAGTTAGGCTAGTTTTTTTCCTTGTATCTGCTACTAAAGGTGAAGGTCAAACTATGATTTATTACTCGCTTAAGATCCCATTTCGCCCTCAAGTGATTTCGAGATAAAGTCACAATAATCATCTCTATAAATCTCTAAAGTCCAGACTATTTTTCATCTCTATCAGTTACTTGCCTGAGAATAATATGTTGGTGTAAGAGAGGTTGTGTAAGCAAAATTAGACCTAAAAAGAGCAATCGCTTATGTCCTCACAAAAAATTATGCACCGCATTATAGCGTCCTTCTTTAATGACGTATCACGTCTACTTTTGAGAAAAAGTCGATTGCTTTCTTCTCAGTGAATGTTGTCGGATTATATTTAGATTGAGGGTCAGATTTGTAAACAAAGTGCAGCGAATCTGTCTGTACCATATTCCTTAGATATGACGTCATAAAGACTCTCATGCAACGTCATAAAGACTTTCTCATGTAACGTCATAAAGACTTTCTCATGCAAAGTCATAAAGACTTTCTCATGCAACGTCATAAAGACTTTCTCACGCAACGTCATAAAGACTTTCTCATGCAACGTCATAAAGACTTTCTCATGCAACGTCATAAAGACTTTCTCATGCAACGTCATAAAGACTTTCTCATGCAACGTCAACTTTCTCATGTCATAAAGACTTTCTCACGCAACGTCATAAAGACTTTCTCATGTAACGTCATAAAGACTTTCTCATGCAACGTCATAAAGACTTTCTCATGCAACGTCATAAAGACTTTCTCATGCAACGTCATAAAGACTTTCTCATGCAACGTCATAAAGACTTTCTCATGCAACGTCATAAAGACTTTCTCACGCAACGTCATAAAGACTTTCTCATGCAACGTCATAAAGACTTTCTCATGCAACGTCATAAAGACTTTCTCATGTAACGTCATAAAGACTTTCTCATGTAACGTCATAAAGACTTTCTCATGTAACGTCATAAAGACTTTCTCATGCAACGTCATAAAGACTTTCTCATGCAACGTCATAAAGACTTTCTCACGCAAGCACACAATAGGGCGGGAAAGACGGAATGCTATCCCTTACGTGAAGTCTTGCATTTCAGTACATCGTGCCGGACACAGTCCAGCTGGTTGCCCGCTCTGACCAGTGGCCGGAGACGGATGGGCGTGTCAGCGAGCTGGACATCTGACAGAGTCATGACACTCTGGTCAGTGCCGCGGAGCGTCCACTTAGACGTCCAGTAAATCTCCTGATCCACTGACACCATACACGGCCAGGACTGGTTTATGCGTTAATCCCTGGTCACTGAGGACAGGTACGGTGTGGGTAATTGGTACTTCAACACGCCCAGCTTCCTCACTTCTGGTGCAGTTGTGTATACACAGCACGAAAGAGAACACAATAAAACTGAAGCGGTGCTATTCTGATTACAGTGGTAGTAAACAATACAAACTGGACAATCATGGGTTTTTTTTTCAACTTCACGATGGCACCACAGACCTAGAACACTCTCATTAGACATTTGCAGTCAAAAAGTAAAATATCTTACAGACTTTAGAATTCTTGTATTGAGTGAAAACTGAACTGGAATCTCAGTCTATCCCTCTCTTTTTTTTCTTCATCTCTCTCTCCCTATCTAGCTACCTCTTGCTTTCTTATTTGCACCCTTCTGGGTTTTTTTTTTTAATCCCGCTCTCTCTCTCCCCCATACACACACTCCTTCCCTCTCTCCCTCTCTATGTTTGCTTATCTCTTTGTCTTTCGCCAGTCTGCCTCTGACTGTTTTAATATCTCTTTTTTTTTTAACTACCTTGACTACTCTATCTCGCTCGACCTCTCTGTATTACTCTCTCAGTCTCTCTCTCTCTCTCTTTGCTCCCTTTATTTATCACTCTTTCTCTCTTTCTTTTATTGTAAATCTATATGCCTGAAGTTTTAACGATTTACCCTTCGCACTAGGTCTAGCTGAACTCATATTTTTCAGGGAAGAGCTCAAGACTTTTCTCATCCTCAAAATCCTCTCCCACAAAGATTTTCTGTCAAGTACATACAGCTCTTTATCACTCCTAGGCTTTACCTGTCAATTTATCCACGAGTCACAATACATCTGCGTCTCTGACTGAGACAGGAGTCGAAGCCTGATCTGTGGAAACAAAACAAGCCTTGGGGCCGGACTAGTGTTTTCCTCACGACAAGAGCACCATGCAAGATTTGACGTCATAGTGTATAAGATAACACACACGAAGGCCCGCTGTGTCGCACATTCTTCAAAATGTCATGTGATCTTGTTCGTGCCATTTTAATGAAGTCTTGAACATTTCCTTAAACGATAATTATGCTAACTCTGTTTGTTTATGTCTATCATGGAGAGGGATCCAAGTTTTTAAGAGGCTAGCATATTTTAGTCTTAAGTGCAAAGGTAGGAATTGCTTTTTACATATGCTATGAATTTTTTTTAATTGCAAGATGGAAATAACCTCTTTCTTCTATTCTACATCTTTTTAAATCAATGTGGATCTATTTTTTTCCTTCTTTTTTATTTTTTTTCATTTTTTGGGGTTGCGACGGTGGCGTGGGGCGTTGATATTTTTTAAAATCATGCAGTTCTGTAATTACTGTCCAGTACATTTTAGTACACCACTAGTAGCAGTTGTTCTAAATTGTTTGAAGTACCCTCGGTCTCTCTCTCTCTCTAGTATTATACCGGAAAAAGCACCTTTTGGATTAGACCTTTAATTGATGATATCGAATTTCGCATCATTTTATACAATTTAGGAAAGACATTTTTTCTTCATTGAAAGCCAATTTTAATAAGGAAAACTATTTTACTCTTTTTCCATCTTAAAATCAGTTATTTGTGTTTATTTGTGTTCAACTCGACTCCCTGAAGCCAGTGTTTCCCACCAAGCCAGATAAGGCAGGGCTAATCCAGCTGATCTCAGTAACATCTCCCCTGGTAGGAAGATCCTCCCAACCACAGATTGTCCAGATCACTGACTGACTGTCTCTAATGGCCTCCGCTGACAGGCTCCGTCTGGCGGGGTGGACGGGTCGCTCAGATTTACCTGTGTCAGGGCTAAGTCTCCGCCGGATCCACTTTACTCGAGCCTTGTATCTTCCTGGTAGATTCTCAAGGAAGGAAAAGGTAAATTTATATCACCACTAGAAGGCGTAGCGTCATCCGCCTCAGGTGCTGGTTTGAAGAGAAGTAATTTTTTTCTTTTTTTTTTTTTTTTTTTTTTTTGGAGTTGAAGTCACCTGGTGAACATCTCGTAATAAGCATGGAGAGATTTTGGGTTCTGGGTAGTATTAGTGTAAGATTTACTTGGTTTTACTCTAAAGAATGAGGTAACATCGGTGAAATTCACGCTGTGGGAAAGAGTCATTGCGTTTGTGTCACTAATGATTAGTGATTAGATATCATCATTATTATTTATATTATTATTATTTTTATTATTATTATTATTATTATTATTATTATTATTATTATTATTATTATTATTATTATTATTATTATTATTATTATTATTATTATTATTATTATTATCATTGTTATCATTTTATCATCATCATCATCATCATCATCATCATCATCATCATCATCATCACTGTCATCATCAACATTATATTGTTTTCATATTGCGTTACAGTGTGAATGGTTAACGAGTGCGGCTCAGCGCACCTGTGAGCTGCAGCAACTTAAGTGTTTCTCTTTCAAATGTCATGATTCATTTTCGTTACCTTCATCCCTCAGAGCAAGCAGCTTCATGCCAACAGAAATTATTGAAATCCGAGGTGGCATTTAGGAAAACTGAATAATCCTTTTGATGGGATTCAATAAATTAATATGTAAAACGTTTCCAGCAAATAACATTAATTCAACTTTTTTTTTTTTTTTTTTTTTTTTTTTTTATTTGAATCGCCAGTTTCTCCCTTCCTTTCACCCCTTCTGTAAGTTTCCCAGAAAAGTCTGAGTGCCTTGTGCTTTTAAAGTTTTTTTCTTTTCTTTTTAAAGCGTTTTTCATATTCCTTGTTCTTTTTAAACAGCGGCTATTTTTTTTTTTTTTTTTTTTTTTTTTTTTTTACAGTACATTTTTTTTAATTCTCATGCAACTTAAGTCCTCATTATCATTTTTTTTAAAGAATACATGTTTTATCACTGCGAAAAGCTGTGAGCTTAAAGCTCCCTCTCTGTGAGGACACCCAGCCCTGGAGCGTCCTGATATTAATAACAGAACCGACTGCTCATTCTGGAGGTGGGTGGCAAGGCCAATAACTCACTCAGTGACAAAGCGGGCTTAGCCAAGGTGCAAAACTGGATTTGTGGGTAATATGCCGTGAATCTGAAGGGGGGAAAGGCGAAATATATTACTGTACACGTCGTCATGAGTGTGTGTGGGGGACAGGAAGACATGGGATGTAGGATATTCAGGGGGAAATACCCCACGGGAGAGGGTGGTGATGGGGAGGTCACTCTGTGTGTGACAGACTTTCCAGGCATGATGGATGAGTCAAGACTTGAGAGACAATAGCACGGGCGGAGAGATGGAAGGGACCAAGAGGAGGTCGTGACAGGGTCTTTGTCAGTCATAAATAGCCAGAGAGGTCGAGAGATAGAGGAGCAGGAGACGATACAGGGGTTTGAGAGGGGCGAACTTGACGAATAGCAGAAAACGTCATCTCGGGAGAAATGAGCGGGGAATTGGGTATTCTGGGAATGATGAGCTTACAGCAGGTACAGAGTTGTTGCCCCTCTTTCTTTTATTTTTAAAGCTTACTCTCTATCGAGGGCTCTTCTTTCTGGTGCTTTAAGGCCACAGATTCAGTCATTTAGAACAGTTTTGTTGCAATCTATACAGTAGAGTAACAGAGACTATAAGGTTCTCTCCATAATTAAATCTTGAAAATCTGCTTGTTATCTCTCCTGCACTCTATCGGCTGAACTGAGGTAAGTGAAGCGCCAGGTGTCGAAAAACAGAAAATAAAACTGACAGAGGTTTATAATAATAATAATAATGGATGATGGAAACAGTGAATGTATGGACTGGAACGCAATATAAAAAGTTAAGCGAGCAATATAGAGAGATGGAGAGAGAGAGAGAGAGAGAGAGAGAGAGAGAGAGAGAGAGAGAGAGAGAGAGAGAGAGGGAGAAAGTGGATGGGAGGGAAGGGGTTTAGGGACAGATGGAAATAAAAAACAGACAGGGAAAGGATGGAAACTTTTCAAGATAGAGAGAAAGACTGGGATTGGTAGAAAGTAAGACTCACAGACAGATTGACTAAAAGAGGAGGGAGTGCATAGAAACGCTGACACAGACTTGATTTAAATGAGCAGCTCTAAAATTGATGGAGACAGGATCTTATCAAGGACGTTACCTGGCGGATGGGAGGTAACTCTTGCTCTGGTTGTTTATAGAGACGTCCCCGCTCCTGGGCCAAGATGAAGAGACACGGCCACATAAGATTCATGTACAGACGATCAAAGAAGATCTTTTACCTTTCGTCTGTCTCCTTTGATAAATATTCAGTTATAATTATGTCGGCTGCTGTAAGGTTTGCTTAGAAACTTACTCAGCATGATTACACAATGTATGGGGCTAGGTTGTTGTTTCCTCTCTAGCTTGGAGAATGTTACAAATGGCATGTAGTACCCAAATACCCTTTTGGAGACTGCTCAGGGGAAAGCAGGAGAAGCATAAACTATAGGTCATCATTGCACCCAAGTTTCGTCTCAAGCACATAATTATATAATACCTACAGTTTTGTACACCACGCAAAATAATATTAAAAACAACAGCCACAATATAAACATAGATAGCAAAAAGTACATGAATAACATAAGTATTGATTTTTTAACAACAACAATAACAACAACAACAACAACAACAACAATAATAATAATAATAATAATAATAATAATAATAATAATAATAATAATAATAATAATAATAATAATAATAATAATAATAATGATCATGATGATGATGATAAAACGACAACAACAGCATTATAAATATACAAGAGATGAAGACGACAACGATCACAATATTGATGATGTGATTATGCTATGTTGATTTAAGAGAATAATAGCATTAGAATAAAATATACCAGGTAAGTGAGTCGCACATATAGCTTCATCTTTAATTCTAGGTTATTTTCCCTCTTTGCGGTTTGCTAGAGACAGCTTGGTATATGATCCGCACTTTCATTAATTTTTGTGTCTGAGAAAGAAAAACCTTTGCTGTATTTACAACAACATGACAAACTCTTGGCAGAAAATATAGTTTTACTAGCTGTCGACGCCTGTTTTGCATGGATTTATCTATTAGTTCTTCATAGAGTTCAAAACCAGAATTTTTGTATTTATATCGTGAATTGATATAAATTACTGCCATCATTCACCACACATTATAGAATTTTCCTTTTGTTTTATTATATTTTTACGTCTGAATTTCTCTTAACAAAATTATGAGGATTAATTGTTCATTTATAAAATTGCATCGCAATCTTTCATAAGCACGCATAAAAAACCTCGAGCAGAGAAGTTAGGAATAAATAAATTGGATTGCTCAGAGATTGTCAACCAAACATAACGAAAGAAATTTAGAATTCCTATCAATTTCCAGCGAAGTTGGTTAAACTTTTCGGCTCTCCCTTACTAATGCCGCCCAATAACTTTTGTTTTTCTTGTTTCCTTTGTAGTTATTGGTCAAAGGTGAAGAACACCTGTTCAGCAGCAGCAGCAGCAGCAGCAGTTGACTGTGGAATATCCCGTCTAGAGGCGGCGGAGACAATACACATGAGGCACTGTCTCTAGGACACCGTCAGCTTGCCCAGAGAAACCTCCACTGCAGGAAATAACGAGACGCTGCTAAATCCAGGACTAATTTAGGAACAGACCTCAGGATTAATACAACAAAATAACTGGACCCGGATCTTCTGCGAAAAAGACTCTCTTCTCAATCTCTTTTTTTTTTTTCTTTGTCTTTCTCGCTCGGTCTTCTCGCTCGGTCTTCTCTCTCTCTCTCTCTCTCTCTCTCTCTCTCTCTCTCTCTCTCTCTCTCTCTCTCTCTCTCTCTCTCTCTCTCTCTCTCTCTCTCTCTCTCTGTCTCTCTCTCTTTCTCTCTCTCTCTCTCTCTCTCTCTCTCTCTCTCTCTCTCTCTCTCTCTCTCTCTCTCTCTCTCTCTCTCTCTCTCTCTCTCTCTCTCTCTCTCTCTCTCTCTCTCTCTCTCTCTCTCTCTTTTCCCTCTTTCCTTGTTTTTTCACTATCTCTTTCTTTAATCTCTCCCTCTTACTCCATCCCTCCATATCTCTCTCTCTCTCTCTCTCTCTCTCTCTCTCTCTCTCTCTCTCTCTCTCTCTCTCTCTCTCTCTCTCTCTCTCTCTCTCTTTATCTCTCTGTCTCCCCTCTCAGTGTTGGATCTCAAGTAAACATTGACTAGTCACTTCACTAAGAGTAAGACTGGGCAATCCTTTGTCTGTCTCGGTGTTGACAAGCCCAGAAAACAATGGACGTCTTCCCAGTTAAAAACGGCTTTTCAAACCGTCCGTCATTGATAAATTTTGGGAAACACAAGCTTAAAGTGTTGATCTTTTTAATACCGTCTTTTTCTTCTCTTACTTTTTCTCTCTTTTTCTAATCGTTTTTGTTTCACTCTTTTTCTCTCTCTTCTTGTCCATTGTTCTTTCCCTGTCCCACGTCGCCAATCGTTGATCTTTTGCGCAAACATCCACTTAAAATGATTTTTATTCTTTTTTTCATTTGGGCAAATTCTTCTTACCTTCTAACATCTCTTGCTCCACCATTTGACCACAGTATAGTTTACTTTTTCTTAATCACATTCTACACTTTAATCTGTTCATTATTTCAATATATCATAGCCTCTTTCGTTTCTACTTTTCGACGTTATTTCTCACGACTTTTGTCGCCCCTGGCAAGATTTCCTTTGGCACTATTCCTACTGAACTGTTCCCATGGCTGTGTAAACAAGTCCCTAGCAACCAGCTCCGCCCCACGGCCTGTCCAGTGAGCACATGACCTCACCACTCTCCACACAACATGACCCCCATCAGTGAGGATTAGATTCAGTGAAAGAGATAGAGAGAGAGAGAGAGAGAGAGAGAGAGAGAGAGAGAGAGCCCATCACAACAACTCTAGCAATTAACTCAGCCTGCAAGGTCTTTATCTTGTATAGTCTAAATGTCCTCAGAGTTTAAGTCTTAAATACATAATTGTCTGATTGTATGTCACTTATCATCTGAGTGGTATTATCTTCCTCTCTCTCGCCCTCTCTCTCTCTCTCTCTCTCTCTCTCTCTCTCTCTCTCTCTCTCTCTCTCTCTCTCTCTCTCTCTCTCTCTCTCTCTCTCTCTCTCTCTCTCTCTCTCTCTCTCTCTCTCTCTCTCTCTCTCTCTCTCTATCTATCTATCTATCTATCTATCTATCTATCTATCTATCTTCCTTCTCTCTCATATGTTTTATCCATGCTTTACATTCTGTGTTCATCCCACTCTCTAGAGTGTTTTCCTTTTTTACTTTTTATATTCTTTCTCCCTTCTACATTCAATTTCTCTCCACTATTCTTTCTATTCCCTTCTCTTCTCTCTCTCCTTCCTTTTTTCAAAAGGCTGTTTTCAACGAAGTCTTTCTTACAGCACCCACACGACCAAAACGCCAGTTGGGCGTTGTCCAGCCAACTCCAGTAGCCACTGACCACTGGCTTGTTTATCTGGCTCTCAGTTACTGGCCAACACGCGCGCCACTCAAGGGGGACACACGCCATACGGGAATGCCAGGTCGAAGTTCTTGATTTCTACCCTCACAGCTTTGCTCTTTTCATGTGGTCATTCGAGAATTCTCCAAATGGAAGACATGCTTCAGGAGTCCTCGGAAATTTTCGCGCCAAACGCGCTGAAATTCGGTGCGCATGCGTGCATGCGGGGAACGCTGTTTTCCTGCAGTTCAGACCGCTGAGAAGCGGCGCTCTGTGCGCATGCGTGCGGTCGATTGTTTGTCCCCTTAGCTGGGAGATGTGACTGCGCCGATGCTTCTATGTTTGCAGACTTGACCCAGGAGCAAGCAAACGATGCTAGCCTGCCTGATCCACGCAAGTCTCCAGGCAGGGTCAATATTTGGACCAAGCGTCCAGAGTTAGAGACTGGGACAAGCTAACTTTAGACTACCGCGCTGTTGTCTTTTCTCACTTGGCAGAGAGCGACATGGTTGTCCATAGATTATCTGTCTTTGCTGCTGTAAAAAAAAAAAATTCTTTGAAAAAAAAAATTATGGCACTGGAATAAATACTGCTGTTGGACAGGGATACCTGGGTAATTCCCTTCTCCGGTTATATTATCCGTGTGATATTTTTTAAAAATTGCAGAAAATTTAATAGGTTGGAACAAAAAAAACCTAAAAGATCTTCTTCAGAAAAATTCTTTGCTTGGGTGTCCGTAGGGGTGTGTACGTGTGTGTATTGTTTTTGTTTTTGTTTTTTTTGTTTTTGTTTTTGTTTTTTTTTTGTTTTTTTTGTTTTTTTGTTGTTTTTTTTTTTTGGGGGGGGGTGTCTTAATCTTAAGCATCTTAAGCTTTTGCACTATTGAATAATTCTTGACAATTTAAGAGGGCAACAGTTTCAAGTAACCTTCATTGCCATTAATTCCTTTAAAAATTGGCTACATCTAAAAAGGACAGAATGATGATGATGATGATGAGCAGTGCTGCCTTTCAGCATTTCTCCTAGGGAGTCTGTGATTCCCCCTGTTTCTCAGGCTGTCCCGTAGGTCTCACTAAGGTGTCAAAATGTAAGAAATGGCCGCGCCCACCCGATGCCTCCATCTTAAACGGAAGTGTTTTGTTTAATGGGGAGACCACTGCGCCAACAAACAGCGCAAACAGCCCCAGGCCCAGGTTGTATCCAGGGATTAGGTTCTCCATTGTCTCTCGTGCTGACCAGCCGCCACGGGCTGACCTTCAAACATTTTGCTGTGGCCATGCGAAGCCCTGGCCATCTTCTGCTGCCCCGAAACTGAGACTGTGATGATCGTCATGGGGCAGCGAGTCAGGTTGTCCAGTTCCGCCTCCGGATGTCTATTCTGGGCTGCTTTCTCCCGTATCAGATGTTTGTTTTTTATTTTGTTTTGTTGGTTGTTTTTTTTTAAAAGTTAGAGCCCTAAAAATCTTTGCAAGCTTGGTTGTTTTTTTAACTGATTGATTGATTGATTGATTGATTGGTTGATTAAATGATTGAACCATTTTTTCTCAAGGTCCAAATCACCACAAACGTCGATTCCATGATTATAATTCGATAGAGCATTGTGCGCACAAAGAAAGCAGGTGCAGAAGCAATATCTTTTGAATTGACGTTTGGAGGCCAAGCTAGCTAGTTTTACAGTTATCTATCTATCTATCTATCTATCTATCTATCTATCTATCTATCTATCTATCTATCTATCTACCTATCTATCTATCTATCTATCTTGTCTGTCTGCCGATCTATCTTTTTCTCTCTCATTCTCTTTCTTTCTCTCCCTCTCCCCCCCCCTCTCTCTCTCTCTCTCTCTCTCTCTCTCTGAATTCATCTACCTATGTATATATCTAGCTAGCTAGCTAGTTATACAGTTGTTTATCTATCTGTTTGCCGACCTATCTATTTGTTATTCTCTCTCATTCTCTCTCTCTCTCTCTCTATATATATATATATATATATATATATATATATATATATATATATATATATATCTCGCTCTTATTTCCGACTAACTGTATGAATCTCTATCTCATATTATAGCCTTGACATGTTACACAGATTTCTAATCTTTTCCCTTACTTTTTTGCGGTAATAAATATTAGCTGAGTTTTTATTTTTTATAAAAAAAAATCTGGCAGAGGATCGCTCTGATAAATGCTGTCCTTTTCTTCAAGGATGACTTGAGAAATGAGTTGGAACTTTCATTCGAAGTTCATCATTCCTCCTCTTTCTCTCTTTTGTTTATTCCAACCCCCCCCCCTCCCCCCCTCTCTCTTCTCCACCACCCCCCCCCCCCCACCCCCCTCGCTTGGGTAAGAGAGTCCAAATGCAACGAAACCCCCACTGCTGTAAATCACGGACTGCGAGGGTCTCTACTGCCTGTTGATGGCCAAAGAAAATATAAGAAAAGAGAAACGAGCTCAAAAGATCGTAACCCCATGGCTATGAGAATAATGTACTGCTGAGTGCGCCTGCGCGGGGCCCGCTCGCTATCTGCTGACGACAGGGATGCGGGCAGGGCGTGGAAAGCTCTATCATCGCGTTTGTCATCGCCGCAGTTATCGGGTTAACAATCGTTTAAAGGGCGGAGATTTATATCTTATATTTTCCTTTCTACATATAAGTTTGGACTAGCTTATACTCCCTTAGAGCAGCTGCTGGCCAGTGAGTGCACTGAGCACAGGTCTGGGAATCTGGTTCTAAAAAAAGACTTGAGATTGGGAAAGAGTTTATAAAACAGAAGGAAAGTAAGGAAACAAATTGAGATGAGTGGGGGAATGAAAAAGAGTGTGATGGCAAACTGTATTAGACAGATCGAGTGATATACAGTGAGTGAGTGAGTGCGTGAGAGAACACAAAGACAAAGTTGAAAAAGTAAACAAGAATTGGTTGAGCCCAAGTATTATAACTTGAAAAGAATATAAGATAATTATTAAGGAATTATTAGAACTCGGGAGAATCACAAGAAAAGAAGAGACATAGAGTATAAAAGAAATCTAAGCAATTACTATCGTCTTCCTGCAATGATTGTCGAAAAAAATGGAGTGAAAGATCCAAGACCATTCGAAGACCAAATAAATTTTAAAAAAAAACCGACATTTCTCCATTGTCTTTTCTTTTTTCTGTTCTTGACAACTTGTTAGAAACTAAGTTCCCCTATACATGTTACTCAGTTTGGTTCGGAGCCTGTTTTGAAATGTTTTTTGGAAAATTTCCCCCCCCCCCCTTAAAAAGAAATAAATAAATAAATAAATAAAAATGCCCTAATAAAGTATAGGCTATAGGCCCTACTGTTGATTTTGGCCGTATAAAGTCTTGAATGGAGAACATTAAGATCCTTTCGATAACCCATGCTATGTACAATAGGTGTCCCGTGTCCTCATGATGCTTGACGAAACATCTCGGAGAGAACTCTGGCTCTTCTCATCGTTTTTAATGGTCCGATTCATTCATTTCTAAACAGACTTTGAAATAAAGCACTTTGGTGAATGATGATACAAATTGAGTGTTGACATCTCACTAGTAGTGTGGTACATGGAGCTACTTGTCAAAGCTCATATATAACTAACGTATATGAAACATTAGTTTATAATAATAGAGTGGAAAGATATTAAATATATGTTTTATCTTGTCCACGAATGGTTGTTTAAGAACAGAATGTATTCTTGTACTGTTTTTGTTTGACTTTTTAACAAAACTTTGAAGAACTAGCTGTATACCGGAATAGGATGCGCGGTTTATAGGGAAAAGCAGAGGGGCTCTTGAGGCCAATGCTTGTTCACGTAACTGTGCTTGCTATTCAAGAGCATCATTTCACATGAAGCAGAGTATTGTGAGAAAGATACTATATTGCTTCGTTTCTTTTACGTATGAAAAGCAATATCTGGTGAACAGAAATACGTAGCGAAAAAGTCTAAATTATAAGACTGCGAGGTTAAGATTCTAGAGTAAGAATGAAATCTAGATAAAACCTTGATCGTGGTTGGTTTTAGGGATATTAATGTTTCAAGACCCACATCAAGATTCTGAATCGAAGCTCAAGATATGGAATCAAAGGTTTTAAGATTCTAGCGCTAGATCTAGATTAAGATTGAGACTTAACATAATAACCTAGACATCATACACAGTTGCTAAATTAAAATCTAGACATGTTTAAGTTACAAATAACGGTGACAATTAATTGCTAAGCGTGTAAAAAAGGACTGAAGAACTTTTGATTTCGTGATGTCACGCTGCTGTGCTTTGATGCGCTAAAAAAAAAAACTAAAAAAAAAAAAAGATGTAACAAAACAAATAAAAGTACTCTAAAAATATTATTTTCATTTACTTTACAGCTTCATGTCAAATTTTCATGTCATAACGTTTACAATTTATCCGGAAAAACGCAACAAGTTTTTTTTCGAATTCCGAAATCTTTAGAATACATGTGTAATAGATAACACCCATTTAACGGATCATTTATATTCGTACATGATCTTTGTACTAAACTTTAGCAACAGTATTTCGTTCCCCAATATCTTAGTACCGGTAATACAAGTATGTTTGAACAGTTTTCGCTGATGATTTTTATTTAACTGATATTATTTTTATGCTGTGAAAATAACTGAACTTAGCCTCCTTGAAAGATGATTATGCCCGTTCATCATTATTCTTTCCTCGAAAGTATTTCCGTTTCTGAATGATCTTAAATTAGATTTCGATTTTCATGAAAAGCATTATTAAAATTGTCCTCGGATTACATTTCTCCCGAAAATGGTCCATCTAGTACACAGGGTGCTGAGTCCGTTATCCATTATCTCAAACAGGGAGAAGATATAATGGGGGCCGCCATGACTAATAATTTATCTCACAGCGTTCTGAGGCACTGTTCATTTACTTCTAACGTAAGAGAGCTCGAAAACAAAAGCAAGTTCACGGGGTCCGCGAGAGTGTAAAGAGATCTTAGATAATTTCTGACGCGTCCTAACTTCCCAGGAAGGAGATAGCTGCGGGTATTTCCGATTCTTCCCCATTGATGGAACAGAAACAGGTGGTGATAACAAGACCCTGCGGCAGTCATCATGGCGATCTTTCGTTGTCTTGGTAAAAAACCTTAGATAGACCAGAAGATGTCGATAATAAAACATCGCTTGCTTTGCCATGGCCACGTTTTTGTTTTTGTTTTTGTTTTGTTTTGTTTTTGTTTTGTTTTTTGTTTGTTAGTTTTTTTTTGGTTTGTCAGTGTGTGTTTTGGGTTTTTTTTTTTTGTTTTTTAGCGGGGGGGAAGGAATCATCTTGAAGCAAACCGCTGCCAGGCGGTGTCAAGAGAGGAAGGAGCTATATCAAATTTAATTTCCTAATACCCTCATCTTCTCACTTCCCTGTTACCCTCTCGCCCTCAAACAAGGAGACTTGCGGACCAGGGGGCTGAGAAAAACCTGATATAACCAGGCCTTCTTATCCTTTTAAATTATTCAAATATGTCGAATTTATTTCTTTTATCAGTTTTGTAACCATCTTTTTACAAAGTCATGTGCATTCGCGAAATTTAGCCATCAACTAAGACAGTTTTAGATGATAATAAAAACCTCTTTTCAAAAGATTGAATACGGTTTTACTGTAAAAAATCTGACGGTATAAGGCTCAACATTAGGAGTCTATAATAGGAGAATATAATTTGTTTGATGAAAATGACCTTTAACAACCCATCAGAGCTTCTCCTCGGTTTACCGTTTCTCTTGACTCCTCGCCATCCTATTAAAACTCGAGTCCAGCAACAAGGATATCCTGTCACTATGTTCAAAGCTCTAAATATACGGAATTTAATTACTTGTGAGGTTCCTCTTATTTTCTTTTAATTTTTTTGTCGTGTGTGTGGGTTTTTTTCTTTTTAGCTTCAATAACTGTATTCAAAGAAATTATTCATTTGAAGATTGTACAATATCTAGTTCTCCATTCTTATCTCTCTATTCTTCCTTCTTCTTTCGCTTTTTGATTTGGTCAGTTTCTCTTATATTTTCTCCTTAATTTCCATCTCTGCATTTCTTTCCTTTCACACTCTCTATTTATCCTTCCATAATTTATTTATCTCACCCACATCATTATTTTTATCTTTCCTTTTTGACGCCATCCCTAAGTCTCACCACTCTCAAACACCTTCGACTAATTCCTCAATTTGGTATCTTCCCCCACAGCATCATATAAACCATGATACTAAACACTGAAGTAGACGGAGCCAAGACCTGGTGCTGGCGGGCTGAGCAGACCCAACAGCCTCTCACACCCTTCACTGTGACAGTACCAGGACGTCTCGGGCTAACTGCTGCAGCTGCAACATTAGAGAAACAGCATTAAATTTATTGGCGTTTTTTTTGTTTTTTCTTTTGCTGTTGTTTTTTCTGTAAGGTACTTGCGGTCTTTGTAGCCGTCGTGCTCATGAGTTTAATTTTATGATTATCGTTACTGGAAAATTATTAATAGGGAGCTTCGGCTAATTGGTCATGCATGGAACAGGGTTTTTCACACAATGTTTTTTACTCCTTCTCGACCTTTTTTTCCGAGCGGTGGGTAGGGAGAAAAGGATTCTTTTCCTCTTGCGTGTGAACATGTGGGAAAAAGAGTAGAGAGGGTGGGAATTCTTAGCTGTGATCAAAACGAACCGATGTTTTACATACAAGCCATTTAATTATAAAAGGAAAAAAAAATGTAATCACACTAAGACTAGCTAGCTCATCGGACAAGCTTTGTGGTGTGCGGTTTATTTTGGCATGAGTCGTTGCTAGCTGCACCACAAAACTCAGTAGTTTGGCGAATGTTCGTGAACTGATGCAGATTGAAATGATATTCACAACTTTATTGTTTCTTGTCTATAAGGAGTAATTTTCTTTTTTTTTGTGATTTAGAAACTTGTTGCACATATTGAGTGTGAAAAATGCACATGTAAATAAATTTGATCATCATTGTAGGGAATAGTATGATCTTCGATGTCGCTTGATAAATACACTCAACTTTTCAAAATTTCTTTCTAAAGAATTAACCTTTGTACGTCTCCTAAGCTTATTCTTTCTATTTCTCTCTCTCTCTCTCTCTCTCTCTCTCTCTCTCTCTCTCTCTCTCTATCTATCTAACTATCTATCTATCTATCTATCTATCTATCTCTGTGTCTCTTTTTTCTCCCAATCTCTCTCTATCTCAATCTATCTATCTCACTTTCTATACATCAATCTCTACCTGCCTATCTATATCTATCTCTCTACTTCTCTCTCTCTCTCTCTCTCTCTCTCTCTCTCTCTCTCTCTCTCTCTCTCTCTCTCTCTCTCTCTCACTCACTATCACTCTCTCTCTCTCTCTCTCTCTCACTCACTCACTCACTCACGTCACTCTCTCTTTCTCTCTCTCTCTCTCTCTCTCTCTCTCTCTCTCTCTCTCTCTCTTTCTCTCCCTCTCTTCTTTTTAATACTATTCAATCTCACAGGCTATACATTTAAAAGTAAGATTCTTCACAATCCACCATCTTGCAATGAAACAAACTGGCAAGGATCCCATATCTGTGGCGCAAATTTGAAAAATGAATAAATCAAATAGAGAGTCATAACAACTCAGCGTGTTTCCTATTGCAGCATGATATTTACTCTCTCGGCTAACATGGAAAATGGATAGAAACACTCAAAGTCATAACTTAGCTGAAACTGTTCCTTAATTCAATCTAATGAGATGAAGAGCTTCTCGGAATAAACGTACATTTTTTTTTCCCAAATGTTCAGTATATTAAGTGTTTTGTTTGTGAACTGTATCGTTCAGCGTAAGAGGGGAAAATATGGTTGGGAAAACCCAAAAATTGTATTTTAGATTCACTCTGGCTTGGCTTCAAGCGAAATAAACTCAAAACCTATAATACTTTGAGGTGACGTAAAAAATACAAATGTGCTAAAGTTCAAAAGTAAAGAAGAAAAAAAAACTAGAGAAAACGACAAACATGCCTGTACACAATTATCATAAACCAATCCGTTTAAAAAAATTTAAAAAATACGCCTCGCTTCCAGAACTCTCCCCACCCTTACTCCCAGCAGACGTAAAGCTTATTCCACTCCCAGCAGACGTGTAGCACCTGTAGCAGAAGCGGCGCGGCAAGGCCTCCCATCAATTCTTACCGCAACTGGCGTCTTTCAAGGATCCAATTATCCACTTGAAAAATTGCTCAACACTCTAAGACATAATTATGGCAGAGTTATGTACCTTCTTTGAACGACGGTACACCCTGTACAGTTTGAATCGGGAGATGAAAAGTTGAACATATTTTTGCTTTTACATCAATTAGCGGTCGCTAACAGGATGCCATCAGCGAAACAGCATTCGCTGAACAGAATATAGACCAAGAGACAGGATTCTTTTAATAAAAATCTTCTCCCATAACTCTCAAGCTGTGAAATTTTCTCTGCTTTTCATTATGAGAGCTTTGCACTGGATTAGAATGTGGATTCTGGAGTTACTGAAGCGGATAATTGAAAGGGAAGCGAAATTAGTAGAGCCGGCGCCAAAACTGTGCGCATCTTGCAGTTTGCCTTTCACAACAGTAACTGTGTATTCACCAGATCTGCACCTTTATAGATCTAGCGGGTCTTGAGTCACTTGAAGACTTCGGGTTGGTAGCAATGTTTGCGGCAGATGTTGGCCTGGGACTGAAAAGTCAAGGTTTTCCTAGATTAGTGTCAGAACATCGTATTAAACGACGCGTCGAGTTGAATTTTCAACTCCATTGATCAATTTTTTTTTTCATACTGAATATTTTTTTCCTACTTTCGCTTTACCACCGTGCGAAAAGCCATGGAAACGTTAACTTTATCAAAGGATAGATTTTTTGGAGCAGGGGGTCATGAGGAACAGCAATTTAAGAACTGAAAACTAAGCTGATTTTTTTTTTTTCAAGAAAACTGCTCGGTCTTACAATGTCCATGCGGGTGTGTCGTATTGAGGCTTTCTAAGAAATCATTATGGTACACTATAAAATAGAATGTAAAATTAAATATAAAACTACATTAATCATACTGAAATAAACGTTTTATGAGTTTGAGACAATTATGATTTATCATTAATTTATTTCATTCATTTCTTGCTCTAAATTTTAGTTATTGATGGAACATGCCAGATTATAGTTTGTCTGTGGCAGGCCAGATTATACAGATTAGTGTTAGGATTTGAGAGCTCACCAGACTATTCATCTCTAGGACGGTGCGGTCTGAGTGAGAAATACTGGGATTGTCGGAAGTTATAGTGGGGTCTCAACTTATTACACATAATAACAATGTAAAAATTGTTTATAGCGCCAATGTACTACCTTAGAGATTTGATATCGATATGTACACACCACGCCTTATATTCTGTCAGCTTTTTGGCATCAGGGCTCTACACACTAGTAAAGCATTTATCATGGCTGCTAGGTGAAATAAGAAAAATGTGGCCGTTTAAAACCTTGGGAGAGGCTTGTGGGAAGCTTATAAAGTTAGATTTGCCAAGAAAAAAAAAATTTAATCTGCACCATGTGTGCATCTGCTTTAATTAGAAAGCGGTGGGTGACTCCTCGTTTTCACTCGTTTGACTCCTGGTTGAAAGGGGTTAACTTTAAACTAATTGTATGGTATTACAGTTCATTGTGACTAAATGCGATGCGAAAATCGACTAGAGAAGCTCGCAACAGTGACAGTAGTCAAACTTATCCTTCGCAGTTGTAACAGTCAATGAATTTCATTTTTCTTCTATATATTATAATGGAGCTGTGCGAAAAATGAGGACCATTTAACCTAGCATTTTCAGACCACCTAGGGACGTCAAATTTGGCATAAATTTGTAAATGACCCTGAAGATTGGAGTGGCAGTATTATTTTTCGCCAAAATAGTGTTTTCGAAAATTAAAGGCAAAATTGCGATTATTATTTTCTTAAAAGAAAAAGGCGAATGTGCGAACTACTTCCTGTAAACACAACTTAACAGAGATGGCAGGAAGTAAACTCGAAGTACGCATACGATGTAGGCAGCGGTAGATCTAAAAGCGTCTGTAATAGATTAATGTGTAAGATCTAAATAAAGTATCTTACAAAGTTACTTGCCCATAGGTTCTAGATCTAGGGCCTTAACTCAAATCAAAAGGTTAAGCTCTAGATCTAGATTGTACTCTAAGGTTAAGAATTTCAATAGGATTTAAATTCTAGATCTAGATTTTGTGTTTAGAACAAGAATTATCGAGAATTCTATGTCTAGATCCTAGATAATGAAATATAGATGGAGGCGTAAGGAAAAGGTTAGATATCAAGACCATTTATAAACCTATTTAATACATACACTCACCCCAACCACGGTAAATTGATCTAGGATCCCATTCGCAGGACGGGTTTTCTTTTTTTTTTTTTTTTTTTTTTTGCTGTTGTAATTATAATGTTGGCACAATTATAGAGATTTTAACATTTTATTAACAGTTGCAAATAGTTTTTTTTTTTTTTATAAGAAAAGTAAAGTGACCAGATTTCCAATGGTTGGAATTGATTAATTTTTTTTTTCGTTTGTTTTCATCCTCTTCACCTTTGTAAATCATGATAAGCGTGCCACGTTGGTTTAACTATCAGTGCCATCTTGACAATGACTATAACCTTCACATCAATTGGGAGTTTTTTTTATTACTTGCTGTTGGACTTCTCGTTGTTTACAATTCCATAGATCCTTTTAAAACTTTTGCTCAAAAAGGTGGCTCCAATAGTTAAGAAGAAAAACGAATTCAAATTCAAATTTAACGCGTATATTCGTTAGTGTAAAAACATTTCAGCCCTTGCTTTTGATTTGCTTTAATATAACTTTCGATAAGACGCCATTTTCTTTTAAAAAATGAAATTGATTAGTGAAGTATGTTATGTCCTCATTCACTGTTGGAACTATTTGGCAGAGCAGCCGAAATTGCTTCATGCTCCCCAGGTTTACTTGGCTGAATCTGTGCTCTTCAACCCAGTGAGGTGGGAAATATGGCTGTACTGTACACCTGTCCAATGTGCAGCGATTGGTCTGTGAAAAAAAAATGAAAGCATTTTTTTTTTTAAAAGAAAGGTTTAGAGCAAGGAAGATAAGATCTTAATTAGACGGAATTTTCCGCGCTCTCACGACATTGACAGCAAAGAACGATAACTTTGTTCTGTGGTCGCCCTTCCGTTCTCTATTGAAGTATTTAAATAGCCAGGTTCTCCGCAGAGCCTGTAGTGGCTGCATCCTCCGCCTGTAATATTGTCGTCTCCGCGTCTCCGCTGATGGCGCCCGCAGTACTTGCTGCCAAGTGGATACATTGACTTATGTCAAGAGTTAATTAATCCATCTGTTTTGTTCCCACGTTCTACACGGATAAAAGCTTTTTGACAGGAAAAAGCTCGCAGCCTTTCAACGCGTTTATTATCAAGGGAGTCGATGTAGAAGAGACGGCAGAGCAAATGTCAATCATTTAGCTACAATTAGCTTGTTCGCTTCCGTCGCCGTTACTATAGGAGAAAAGTCAAGGCAGGGAGATTAGCTCTGGTCAGTGGTATTGTCCGAAATCTCGCTGGGCTTGAGGTCAGTGGACAATAGTGTTGGTGGACAGCCTCAGCTTCCGACAGCTCTGGTGCTCTGTTTGTTGTAGCTGAGACCTGGCCGCAGTAGAAGGCGGGGTGCGACCGACCTGGGGGAGGACACTAAGTTTTTACAACTTCTGACATGGTCAATGCAGTCTGCAAACCAAGTCTTCATTCTCTCATTTTCGCTGCAAGTCTCTTTCACACCTCTCACTTTTTCAGCCATTGTCCGGGACATCGGCTCTCTGGATCTTTTGTAGGGTGGTCAGAGCTGTTGATCCTCGGGCTGGTTTTTTTGCTCGGTCTTGGTCGGCTGGGAAGTCAAAGGTCAAGCAGTTGCAGACGGCAGTGAGACAAATCATCTGGGGTCATTGCGCACGCGTTAAAATTGCATCCTCCGGTGGAAGTTTTGGACCGGAATACCTGAAAGAACAGTGGCCATGATTATTTGCAAGGGGAAAAAATGTCAAAGAAGGAAAGGGCTGTGGAACATACAAAGATTTAGAGGCTAGAAAAAGTCGGAGATTAAGAGAATGAAGAATGCATTGAATGGAAAGTTTATAAAGCGTGGAAATTTTGAAGAGTGTTGATAGGAAGAGAGACATAGAGCTAGAAATCGTACAGAGGTTACAATACTGAATATTCGATAAAATATGATACAATGCCGACCATGAAAGCATTTTAAATACTTTTTATACGCATTTCCATTTGCCGAAATCCATGAGGAGTGGAAATGTATTGATTGAACACAAAATAGTATACTCTTAGATGATTAATTTTAGTTTTTACATGTGTTAATAGCCATCAAAATGACCAAGGCTAGAGGTGTCTGTGTGTGTTTGGGAAAGAAGGGGAAGGGAGGTATGTAGGATCAAAACCGACAGCAAGATGTAGGCCTAAGCCAATTTGTGTTCATATGTTGGTAAAGATAACTTAAACGTATAAAGTAAAATCAAATCATGTTCAATACAAATATATATATATTTGTCTAGAACTTTCCTGCAGATTTCATAATTATTTAATACGTAAAAACAATTATTGCCCGAGACAATGCAATTGAAATCTAAGAGGAAATGATTCGTGAAAAGTAAGGTAGCAACTTCTTGGCGTATCTGAAAGTGAATGTGAGTTGTCTAACAGCGCTGGTATGTGGGATATGGTTGTGACAATGAGAAGATTGTGGGTAGGAAATGGCACAGGAAGCAGAGAAATGAAGATATTAGAGTTATCCTAATGAAGTCGTGGCCTTTTCACCCTACAGGGACACTGACAGGGGAATTGTCCGCATTCACAAGAGCAGATAATTCCTGTAATTTCCTGTTCTTGCGTAAACAATGACTGCCGGTCAGGGGGAGGTAATTCTGAGGCCCAGCGCTTCGAGCTTGGTCCACATGTCACTCTTTACCCTCTGCCTTCACTCTTCAAGCTATTCGCCCTCTCTTCCTCCCATGTTTCTCATTTCTGAATATTCTTCCTTTTCCACAATGGTCGAAATCAAGGCTTTCTATTTTATCCATTACAACAAGCTTGTGACAGCACCAAATTATCATCCCAAACTGCCCTCCTCCTCCTCCTCCTCCTCGTTCTGCTCCTCTTAGCTCCAGCCCTACCAGTCTTAGTCACAAAATCTGCTCCTCAGTCCTTTCTCTGCATGGCATCTCTGCATCCCCTTTTGTCATGAGAAAACCTGCCTTGATTTGCTGATTGTCCCGGCTTGCAGCGCTCCATCAATTGCTTGATTAGAGTTCAGAGCCGCAACTCCAGGACAAATGATATGGTCCACCGGTACACTCTCTCTTGTCTTTCAGCTGATCATCAGTTGACTTTTTTGTGTTTTCTATTTTTACGCGATTATCCAGCCAAGTCTGTTCTACGCATGCTCTTTTCGACAGAGCATATTTCGACGAGAAAGTCGTGAAATCTGAGACGTGACAACTCGTAGTGCGCATGCGGGCAGCCATCTGTTGGTCGTATTGGCTGACAGTTAGACCCTCTAGTTTACCGCTTCATTAGCTTTGTGTGTGGCGGGTGAGTTTGGTAATTCAGCCATTGTGAGTTATGTCACGTGGTACTGCAGGTTGACTCCACCAGTCCGTCTGTCTGTAAGATAAAATTATCCTCTGGAGAGTAGCCGTCGTTAACGGGTGATTGACAGGAACTGATCTCTTCGTTACTAATAAGCCCAAAAAAAGTTAATTTACTTCAGATTTTCGAAGCCCAAAAAATAATATGAATAACAGGGTTGATTACAAACATCTTTCCAAAACCATTGATAATCGTTTTAACATTAGTTATCATCACTAACATTAAACACCCCTGTTTTTACATCGTTATACTCTTTTTCTTCCATTATTCATCATGATCATCATTACTATGTTCTCATCAGCAACATGGTTGTCATCATCATTATCATCATCATCATCATCTTCATCATCATCATCATCATCATCATCATCATCATCATCATCATGTTCATCGGAATTATTATCATCATTTTCATCATTATTATTATCATCAGCATCATCAATATCACTATTAAAGGTATCGTCATGGGGAAAATGCTCAAAACGGTCCTCGTTATGATCAAAATCAGGACCATCATGAACGAAAACCACAATAGCGATAATTTTTACACTGATTACATCCTCAAGACTCAGGATGCCACTCTGACAGGGCGGGATGCTGCTTGTTTTTTATTGTCATTGTCAACAAATTTGACCTTTTTTCTTAAAAAAAAGTTTAGTTAACGCAGCTGAAAAAAAAAAACCAATCATTTTGTTCACTTTCAATAGTTGACCTGGTGACTTAGAATTTTCCGAATCACGTTCCTAAAAAACGACATTTTTATTGATCAAATTTAAAATTAACCTCATAAGATCTGATCGGTATCTTCAAGCTTGGGTATTAATATCATATACCTCTGTGGTGGAGAAGTGCTTCTCTTAAATGTGTTATTTTCAACCGTGTTAATATACTTTGGAATAGTAATTTATTAAAAGTCCCCGTCAAGGACTACTGGTGTACTGGCTACAGTTTAAAGTGAAGCCTGTGTCCTTAGATGCTACTGTCTCTTCTCACTCTTTTGAATACCTTATTTGCTTGGTCCTTCTTTACCCCCTTCTTCCCCTTAAGAGATTTGGGAATAGATGAGTTTTACTCTTCTGAGAAGAGACTATAGGTCTAGAGTGTGACAATGAAACTTGTATTTCTCATGGTGTTATGACTTTGCTCTTCTTACTGCGTAATGTGATAGTAGATTTAAAATCGAATCTTTTCCGGTTTCTTTGCAAGTATTTTTAGTATCTTTTCTTTTTTTACTTTTCATTTGCAAATGATGGCTTCTTACTATGAAAAGGCTTGCGTTGAAAGGACAATAACTGTTCATCAGTGAGCATCTTGATTTTCATTATGATTTCTTGAATGATTAGGGGAAAAAAAGAGCTTTTTGTTAAGAGTAGCAGAGGAGGCACTGTCTAAACAGGGTCACATGACTCTATGAGAAAGTTTGATGATATCCCATGTCTGGGTTCAGGCGTCCATTACTGCTTAAGTAACTTAACAAGTTTCAGCATTTATGGCTTTTAGAGAATTAGGTTTCTTGATTTTCAGCACAGTCACTGGAATAATAATTAGGATGTGGCCATTTAACTACAGCTCTAGTCTGATTTTTTCTCCCCATTTCTCTTTTTCTTTTTCTTTTTTTTTTTTGCATCCTTACTCCGATGCTTTATCCTTGTCTGACAAGGTAATGAACTAACAAAACTGTACTCAGAATCTTGATACATATGAAGTTATTTTCTCTGTTTAGAAAGAAGCTATTCGCTTAGTTCTTATTGAATTTAGTCGTAAGAGTCCAAGGTGAAGCACAAGATTCTGGACGGTTTGTGCAGGAAATGAAAGTTCGTTCGTGATCAAGTCGCCTTAGGTTCCTTTCGATGAATGCGCATTTTCGACTTTATTTACTTTTCTATTTAGCACCAATATGAAAACAAAAAAACCCGGAAATTTTTTTTTTTAATTCCGGAGTTAAAACTTGCGAACATCTTTAAGGAGATCTTGCTCGTAGTTCTTGGATGTTATAAGAGTGATGTTTGCGAATTATCAATAGAGCATGGGATTTAAAATGATGTAACAAAACTGACCCTCAACTCTTTGAAAAGAAAAAGTTTTTCAAAACAACAAATAGTATTTCTAAAGAAAGGCGAAAGAGCGATTTCAACATCTTTAACTTTATTTCCCTAACTATTACCTATCCACCTATCAACACTCATTAATTCGTTTATCTACTTATCTCTTTATGTATCAACCAGTCCTTTCATGCTACTATCTACCTATCTTTCTGTTTACCTATTAATGAATATACCTAGCAGATTTATTTACCTTTAATCTATCCCTCTATCTGCTCTATCACTATCACCACCTTTAAGCTTTAAAGCTTTTAAACTATTCAATACATAAAAATGGAAACAAAAAAACAAAAAACGGAAAGTTCCCTGTGTGTGGTTTCTCCGTTATCAAAACAAAGTTTCTTGTGAATCATATCCTCATAATTGTTAATTCATGCACATCACTTTCATTTACATTACCTGCTACAAAGGCTCATGATAATAGAGCGCTACTTATGTTTTATGCTTCGGCAATTTATAGATGTCACCAGTGGAGAAGCAAGCTCACAGCGTGAAGAGGGGAGAAAGGGAAATATTTATAGCAGTAGGAACCGTCATCAGCAGACCTGCCCAGTATAGTAGACGGCCTTGCTACTGAGCCACAGGAAAAAAAAATAAATACATTACACTGTAACGGGAAATGGTGATGGAAAATAGTGGTTGATTATTAATTATACCTGAATTCCTTGACTGGAGTTGTTGGGACTGTGACTTGTGTTACTCCCCTTTGTTCATTTTCAATCAGAGGGGCTAAAGCAATAATTATTGTTTTGGAATTAATGAGAATGACGAAGTGAACAGAATCGGTGAACATTGTAAATTAAGAGAATGATAGGTAGCAGCTAGATAGATAGATAAATAGATAGGTAGATAGATAGATAGATAGACAGATAGATAGATAGATTAGATAGCTGGATATATATAAAGATATAAGATAGATACATAGATAAACAGATAAATAGATAGATAGACAGATAGATATAGAAGATCTTACCTTTAAACTAGATAGACAGATAGATAGATAGATAGATAGATTGATAGATAAATAGATAGATGTCAAAATATTATGATGGAAAGAAAATTGATAAGAGAGATAGAATATGGACAGATAGATAAGTAAATAGATGAAGAGATACAGCGATAAATCAAATAGTTTGGTACAATCATAACCAGATGGATTTGATTAAACCTTGACCCAGAAGAATATCAGTTTTTAGTTCAGAGCGTGCAGCTGTTCACTTTTCACGTTCAGTCCTAGACTTATTAATTACTGGTGGTCTTCCTTACGTAGAAAGATGGCACAGTGCACGGCATAGGTAATATAAGCAAAGTTTGAAACAAAAGCTGGCAATTGGTTTGAACCTCACATTTCAAACACAATACACCTTAAATTGGTTACAGAGTAGACATGTCTTTAAAATTTCATCAGACGTGGCCATATAACGAGATTCGGTAGTGAAATGGATAGAGATGTCTGTAACACAGGCCTCTTTGCTCAGAATAATCACTATTTAATCTGTAATGTCACCCCTGCCAGGTTATAACTGCTTCTGTTAAACTGCTACCATATGGAGAGAGAGAGACAGACAGACAGACAGAAAGACAGACATACAGACAGACAGAGAGAGAGAGAGAGAGAGATACACAGAGACAGAGAGAAACATCCCTCTTGTTTTCAAAACGAATTTATTCTGGTCTGTCATGCTTCATCCTCTTCTCCACCTTTTTAGGAATGTCGAGACGTCACCTTGTGTAATTAGAATGATTTTGTAAATTATACGGGACAGAGCGGTGGAGACAGGATGCCCGGGCGCCAGCTACATCTGTGTAGTGGACGCCATGAGAACAAAGGCCGCGCCGTACTTGCCCGCAACTCCTGGCCTCATTACCAAGGCCCAGCACAGAGTAAAGGCTGTCGCTTATGTCTTGTAAGTGTCTCAAGGGGGCGTCACTCCTGCCGTACCGTCTGCGTGTGTGGCGTGGTCGTGTGTGTTTTAAGGTTGTCTGCCCCTCGTTTCGTCTTCGGACTTCGGGCCCTAAGAAGAACCAGATACGGCTGAGGTACAGCCATCTCCGCCATGTTGCCTGTCAAGGCTTGTCAGTCTGTTTGTCCTCAAGTTTGGAAGTTATGCCCATGCGCGGAAAGTACGCGACGCAACAATGGACCTGGGGCTGCAGGTGAAAGAGTACACAAACACTGTAAGATTTTTTTCACTGAATGCACAAGAGAAGGTAAAATTTATACCAAGTCGTGCATCCTTGCGGAAACTGTCATTGCATTGGTCAAGTTTGCCAGTTTTATTTAGAAATAGTAAAAGCAGTTTCCTCTTGACCCTAGGTCTAACTTGGCCCCAACAGCCACGATATTTAAAAAGAGACACTGGGAATAGAGATCCACAAATTTTGTCAAAAAAAAAAAAACGTGTATAATTAATTATGTGATCATAATTTCCTTAATAAGCCATGTATGAGTCTATGATTCCTGAAAAAGAAATCTAAAAAAGTAAAAGAGTTTCTGTATATTTTTTGGAGAAATTGTTCGTGTCTGTTCTATGCCAGACTTGGTTTAAGCTGATCGCATATTCGGGTTGCCCCTTGGATGAGGTCAGCTTTGGACCAGGGTAAGACCGGAGACATAAAGACATCGCCATGCGTGTGACGAGAATGCAAAAATAACGCAAGCAAAAGAAAAGAAGATTATCTTTGATCATCCGTCAAGAGAAAGCGCACGGTTCAACCAGTGCAACCAAAGGCATCATTTGTCCTATGTTTTTCTTTTCCCCTAAGTTTTCCACAAGAATTTTAGCCAGACACAAAAAAAATGATATAAGTGGAATCTGAGTGGAACTGAGGAGAAAGTAATACATTAGGTACTAAACAGGCAAGTAGTGGTATAAGACAGATTTACGAGAGCAAATTGTCGTATCTCTAAACTTAAAAAAAGGGGGCATTTCCTCTTTTCACCAAGACTATCCCAAATCCGATGTCCATTACTACTTTTAAGTTTAAAAAAGGTGGTTTTGTTGTATCTAAATAAAAAATTCTTAAAGCTCAGAGGAAATTGAAAAAAATATATTCTATGTTCAATATTTGGATAAATCACAATTTTGTTCTATATCCATGAAAGATATATATATATATATATATATATATATATATATATATATATAGATAGATAGATAGATAGAGAGAGACAGACAGACAGACAGACAGACAGACAGACAGACAGACAGACAGAGTCTAGGACAGTCGTAGCTTTATAACTCGTGTATTATTTTCACAACAAAAGAAGCCGACGTGTGACTTCCCCACAACAGAAAGTAAGAGCGGAAGTTTTACTATCTTAGCACAGTTAGTGTTCATCCTTCGGGGGATAAACTCCGAGCACTTAGCAGGAGAGGAATACCAGTGAGGCTCAGCCTGTGGTCTAGATACGCTCTCTGCACCCCTGCTGAGAGGACAATCTTCCCCAACTGGATCTCGACTCGACTTGATTTGAGTCGATACTTGTAATCTAGCAACAAACCCCAGTTCAGATGATGAGCAATTCCGATTACATGTATTTCAGTCTTGAAAACTGTATGCGATTCTATCGTTATCTTTGTGTCTCTCTGCTTCTCTGTCTATTTTGTCTGTCTGTGTCTCTGTCTGTCTGTCTGTGTGTGTGTGTGTCTCTCTCTCTCTATCTATCTATCTATCTCTCTCTCTCTCTCTCTCTCTCTCTCTCTCTCTCTCTCTCTCTCTCTCTCTCTCTCTCTCTCTCTCTCTCTCTCTCTCTCTCTCTCTCTCTTTATCTATCTATCTATCTATCTACAACTCTCAGTTTCTCCTGCTCTTTCACCCTCTCTGTGTATCTATTTATTCATCTCACTGTCTATCTGTATACCTTAATGTCTTTCTTTTACTCTCTGCCTTCCATTTCTCTCACCTCACTCTCTCTCTCTCTCTCTCTCTCTCTCTCTCTCTCTCTCTCTCTCTCTTTCTCTCTCTCTCTCTGTCTCTTTTCCCTTTTTCTCCCTCTCCCTCCCTCCCTCCCTTCCTGTCTCTAAATTCGGTTCCCCTCTAAGTGACCAATGCCCCTCAGCCCACACAAATGGTCAGGTCAGATTTCTACACTCACAAATCTGTGTAAGAAATGAGGGGGTTCTCTCCCACAATAACTGACACCCTAAGTGGACTGAGACCGGCAATTTTCGGATCGCAGTCGCCGTTAATTTTCGGATCAGTGCCGTCCTAAGAACATGAGGCAGCTTTTACCGCGGGGTTTGTTGTGGAAAGTCTTGGCTTACTTAGCCGGGAAAATCCAGGGGTTCCTGTTAAAGCCGCTCTGTTATTGTTCACCGTTATTGCTAGCAGTTTTGGTCATGTGGACAGCGCGTCTAGCAAAAAACGAGATATCATTGGTCTTTTGTTAAAAACGGAACAAAGTAAAAGGTTATGGTTGGGCACGCCAGATCGTCTGGCCCCTGTGTTGGTTGTCCTGTTAATCCTGTTAAATATTACATAATTTGCTGGTTTTGATAACACTTTAATTTCAACAAAAAATACAAACGATGATTTAAAACATTTTTCTAATCATAATAGCTTCCTGCACAAATAATGCGGCCTTTCATTCGGCAGAATAATTTTTCCGGCTTCATTGACGATTTATTACAATTCATAGGTCAAGATATTATTTAAGCTGCAGAGAGTTTCAAAACATCTCAGTGAAATGAATGCTATCACCTTTTTTAATGGAATTTAAAAGAAAAAACGTATTGCTTTGAGTAGTTTTCTTTAAGTTCAGATAAGCACACCCTAACTATGATAGTTTTATAAACCATGATAGTCTAAAGATAGCTTACCTGCAGACTGTTTTGTTTTGTTGCTTTTTTTTTAATAAATTTGGGTTGAAAGCAGGCGTGTCTTTGGGGTATTAACACTCAAAACATAAATAAGAAATTTATAAAACAGTTTAAATAGGAAAAGTAATGAAATCACAATATGGAACATGATTCTAGGGGAACATAATTTTACCTTGAGTCAGAATGATTTTTGATACGGCTCTAGTCTAGCTTTAACGAAGAGAATCTGCTCGAAAAGGATAAAATGCCCATGAATTGGGATAATTTTTGTTTTTCCTAATAGAAATCACTTTGTTTTAATATTTGCTTAAGTTTTGTGTCGCTGCTACGGGAAAAGTCTCGGTCCTTTGGTTTATCAGATATTGAAAGAATATTGCGAATTATGGTAAACCTACTAAGAATTGGCCATATCGCATTGATCAAGCATTATAAGATATAAACTTCATTCTAAAACAGTTGGTGGGTTTTTAAAGACTTTAAAGACGGACAAGCTCGCTGAATGGCTTGATCTCCAATCTTTGCGTTAAAACTGGAATTCACTTGGCAAGAAAAAGAGAGGTAACCTTTTGAAGGAGAAAATACTACCTGACGGAGGCATGGAGAGTCTTACTCAGCTCTCCGCATAATCTTACCTGGGGACGCAGGCTCTCCGCCAAGCCATGGACAAGCCAAGGTAAATATATGAACCCACCCAACCATCAAATGGCATAGCCGAGAATCAAACCTGGGACTCCTTATTTGTTAGTTCAATGCCCTACTGAATTAGCAGCCAGGGGCTCATGGAGTCTAATCAAAAGTTTGCTAAAGGACAGGAGTGATTGGAGGAAGGTTCTTGTTCCCTTAGACGGGATGGAAAATTATGGATAATTCTTGTATTTACGATATTCTACACATTGAAAAGTGCTGTGGTAAGCGGATTGGTTTGTAAATTAATGTTAAAACAAAATTCCTGTACATATGAACCATTAATTAGTACTTTTGTCATTCGCTGTCACTATGCAAATTCATTTCAAGAGGATACAACTGTAATAAGGTTTTATAAACTTAAAAACGAAAAGATTGCTTTCGCTTTTACTTAGCAAATAAGTACATCATTCTACTCTTATAATGCTTATAACACTTACAGTGCACTGATTATCTGCACGTTTCTTTAATTCATTTCAAATTTTATTTTGACTTAAATGTAGATTCCCAGCTATTTGATATTTTAAATGAAGTATAATTATGTTCTGTACCAAATGCAAGCTATTGAAACTCTCCCGTTGTTATGCGACAATATTATTGTCCATCTAAGACAGCTAAGAATTTATGCCCTTCCGCTAAATCTCAAGCAAAGGGGAGTAAGTAATGAAAACCTTTAAAGCAAATTATTCTGTTTGCCTTAACCCTCTTTGGGTACAACTAAATAGTTAAAGGAGATGCTCATGGATGAGTGGAGAACGTTCAGCATCTTTATTCTTTCAGTCAAAATACAGCGGCACATCTTAATACTTTACTGCTCGTTTCATTTCTGAAATCATTGATATATTTTTAACCGATCATTGCTATTAGCCATATCTATTGCGTAACAACAAGGTCGTCAGTGCTAACTCTGCAAATTAATAACACTTCATAAAGTCCGCAGTTGGCAGGAGCCTAAATCTATAGATAGATATATAGATAGATAGATAGATAGATAAATAGATACAAAGGCGGCTCGTGCCTTCAAAAACATGTCGGGCAAATTGGAAGTTTTACGTTTCAGTCGCAATGAAAGTAACATCAATATTGAATTCAGCGACCTGATAGCTGCACAGAAGTATGAAAAAAAATTACAAGGCTTTCATATTTAATTAGTTCATTAATATTGAAAGATAAAACGAAAGAAAGGAAAGAGATTGATCAACTCTAATGCTATGAAGATTTTTGTTCCTTACTTGACTTGAGAGGTGATATCGATCGTTCTGTTACTTATTATAAGAGCTGATTAAAAAAAATCACTAGGCCCTAAACGTTTGATTTTTTACTTTTTTCCAGGCTTGAACTGAAAGATCTTGTCAACAATTCAGCTTCCTTATTCATAATAAACACTGAGCGACATTCTGCTTTCAATCAAGCGTAAACACAACTACATGTATAAAGATCTAGATCTAGTTAAGGTTGAACGCATTCACGCAATAATAAATTCCAAAAATTCTAGCCTAACACATTGACGTGTCTCTCAACAGTGACTGACAAGTGACGATGCAGCACAAACTTTCCAGTGCAACAACACATGTACAACAGATTAGCATAAAGCTCATGGGAGCTGTTAAAATAAAGAAGGCTTAAACATAGTGAACTAGGGATGACAACTTGGCCGGCAGGTCCAATGTTTTCAGATGCCTGTTATTATAATTATCACACCATCTTGGCCCAGTGGCCTGTTTCACACTTCGGTGTTGTCAGTAATACCGTATTTCCAGTTTGTACTATCCTAATATTAAAGTAATTTTTTATTATTATTATTCACATCTGGTTAAAAAAAAAAAGATTTAAAAAAAAGTATGCTATAATTATTAATATTTACACTTTTTAAAGATTCAAACTAGAATCGACATAGAGACCATAAAGGCCTACATGTATTAATTCAATTCATAAAAGAGAATTTGTCTCGAGATATCACAAAAATTAGCCAAGTCGAGCATAATTTATCTCGAATTGCCCGACTTGGTTATACAGAGACAAGAGAAGCGTGACGGTCAAATTTTAATTCTCCTAGGACAAATTCTATGCAGCGGTTGGGCAAATTCACGTTTGCCCTCCGTGGTGAATGCTAGGCCTAGCATCAGGGCCTCGCTCTGAGGTCAGGTAACTGCTCGAGCTATCTCTAACCCGGCACGCGGAAAGAAAGCTCGGAGCTCGGAAAGGCCAGTTTATATTTTTACCTCTGACGTATGGATTCTATAGTGTTTGCTTGTTGTTAATATTTTGAATATTACATCTAGTTTATTTATTCATTTTAGTTTTTATTTTTATTTGTTTTGTTTTTTTTAGTTATAATGTATTTCTCTTCAAAATGACCTCTTCTTGGCGATAAAAACAAATGGGGCACGGCCCACCCTGGCGCATGGCCCACCCTGCCCATTAGCACGGGCCGCCCTTTGGATAGATGGATAGATGGATGGATAGATAGATAGATAGTTGGATGGATTGATAGATATATAGATGGATGGTTGGATAGATAGATAGATAGATTGATAGATGGATGGATAGATAGATATATAGATGGATAGATAGATTTTTTTTTAAAATATTTCTTAAAATCTTACAAGAGTCTTTTCTGCACAAACCATTTTAGTTAGTTTTATAGAGTGTGTTTTATTTCCTTCGCAGCTTGGGATCTCGATTCTGTACCTGAGTGCAACCTGTGCGCAAAGACTATAAGTTGCTGTGATTAAAAGAAATAAAATGAATGAATCTTTTTATGTAGCGCTCTCTTAGTAACACGCTTAAAGCACAAGACAAGAATTTTCCAACAGATCATTTAAAAACCAAGGAATGTTTCTGAACGCTCAGTGGAGGACCTGTTAGAAAGAGCCCACCATTCTTGCATAGTGACAAGACTTTATTTCGCTTCCTACAGTCGGAATCTCATTTAGCTCCTGAATTAGGCGAGGTGGGAGTAAAGAACCTTTCCCAGGGATTCAACCTCCATCTGATGGTAACAGATATCACACTTGCGACAAGCTTCTGCTTGACTTGATCTTGTTTGACAATACAGCAGGATTAGGTTTAGTTGTTCCAGGCATTATCTATGAGTTCAATATAAACGGCATGTGAAAAACGTTATGAAACATTTAAAAGAATTTATTGCAAGACAAGTTTTGGAATCATAGCTATGTGCAGAAAGTCCAAAACATAAAATCGCATCACATTCTGTATTATGATTTACGATTTGATTTTTGATTTTTAGAATAGTTATGCGTATGGTTTATAATGACTGCATTACACACAGAATAAATCTATCATGATGGTACCATGTGGAATTTTTTAAAAAGATCGTTTCCCTCACCTCTACTTAAGAACCTCCACAGATTTGAAATGAAACTTCTACTGAAAAATAAACATGAAAACTAGAGCACTCAGTGTGTCGCAGTCGTAACCGAAATGAAATGTTCAAAGTACATGCTTCATACAATCACCTTGTATTAATATTATGTCAATTGGTCCTTAAATCCGAGATATTATCTTGCAGAAACAGTATTGAAGTCCGACAACGAACCTTTACATGTTTAAAAAATAAAAAAAGCACTAGAAGACGAGACTAGAATTAAAACCGATCAGGTCTCGAGGATGCCTAATCATCTGTGTTACAAGCATTAAAATGTCAATAAAACTAATGATTAGGTAACATTTGGGGCTTTCGACATTTTTTATATGTTGGTCTAAAGTTTATCTACATGCATTAGGTGAACGATTAGTAAACGCTTGGTTAAGTGAAAAAAAAAAAACAACAACAACAACAAGGTGCAGGAAAAGTTTTGACCCAATGAAGTTGTCAATTACAACCGATAGCGGTTGAGACGTAAACCTCTGGATTATCTTTTCATTTTCAAACTTTTCACGAACCGAAGCGATTTAAAGATAAAATATTCATAAAACTATGTGGTTCGACCTTAAGTTTTGAAACTCCCAGCTTTCAGTGTGTGCTACTTTTATCACAGTTTTAATATACGTTTTTTCTTTTTGTTGTTTTATAAAGATTCCATCTCTCTATTATTCATACAGCCTTTGCTCTTGCGCTGTATTAGTTTTTTGCAATCATGTTTTCTGTTTTCTAGCTCTAGCTCTCACACCGCCTATCATGATGTAGAAATTCTGTTGAGCATTTTCGTTGTCCTTAACGCTGTATTTCCTTAAGAAGTAGGAGAAAATTCTGAAAATTGTTTTAATTTTTTTTGATGTTGTGGAAAATACAACATGCATCACTCATATGAGTTTTCAATCTGTTTTTACAGAATTAAATAAAATCTCAGCGCAGTAAAATGGTGTGGAGTAAACATGGATTTAATTCTGCAAGTATAAAAGTTTTCCAAGCACAAACTGCGTGTAATTATAAAACTTATAAAACATAGAACATTGAAAGCAGGAAATAAAAGTGTAAAATAGAAGATCATTGTAAACGACAAAAAAGAAATAATTTTGTAAAATAAATTTGTTTCTCTGCATATTTGATATAATTGTCTTTAAAATTAAATGAAATATGCCAAGTGGAGCAAAGAAAACAATATTCCTTGTGTGCATTTAAGATATGGTCATTTTTATTCCTTCTCTTCGGCCTCATTGCGTTTTATCGGAACTGAGAGGAAACGAGAGAGAGAGAGAAAGAGAGAGAGAGAGAGAGAGAGAGAGAGAGAGAGAGAGAGAGAGAGAGAGAGAGAGAGAGAGAGAGAGAGAGAGAGAAGCGGGTGGAGGGAGTGAGAACAGCAGGGAGGAAAGTATAAGGCTGTTGGGAGGCGATTACTTTTGATAAGCTCTGTCGCCCCTGCATGGAAAAAATTTGCCATTATGACGTAAATGTTTCGAAATGTGGTATACCTTGTACTGTCACAACACTCGGTCAAAAGAGAGAGGGGCGGTTCAGCTGGAACATGCTAGGCTTAAACCCGAGAGATCTGTGGATTGAACCCACGCACTAGAAACTGTGTTTATGCGTGTGTGCTATTCTGATAAATGGATGGGTAGGATAGATAGGAAGACCGATGGACAGATAGATAGGATAGGAAGATAGACAGACAGGTAAACATAAAGGGAGATTTAGTGTAAGATAAATAAATAGATGGATAGAGAGATATAAATAATGTCATTTAAAAACCGTTACTCTGGATAGAAAGGCTGCTACATAGCCAGTGTAAAGTAAAATTCTCGCAGAACATACTTACTGCGTATGTCATGAGCACCGACAATTAGTGTTGAGTATTAATCATAAATGGTCGTCACCACAGCAAATGATGGAAGTAAAACATGTTGGGGAATACATAATTATTATAAAACACAATATTGATCATAGTAGCTACAATACTAATTCAAGCAACTATATACATTATAATCAATAAAAAAAAAAACACCAAAGCTGCGAGCATTTAGTGCTACACATTATATTGAAAGATTTTGTACAAAATAACAGCTTTTAAAGGCAAACATAAAATTTATACAGTTTGGAATAACCAAATATATTACATGCATATCAATTACATTTCTCTTAACAGTTGTGGAATCTGTAACAGCCAAACATGATTAGAGCATTGTGAGCAACAAGTCAATGGACAAGGAAACAGTGTGTGTGTGTGTGTATATATATATATATATATATATATATCAGAACAACCGGATCTTTCAAAGAGATGTTTGAAAATGTAAAAATAAAACCTATAGAAATCATATGGAATAATCAATTATAGAAATCATAATAATATGATCAATTACAGAAATTTTCGTAATAAGACCAATGAAAGCATTGGTAGAAGCATGATAACATGCAGAAATCTTAGTATCATGATCAATGAAAGAAATGGTAGAAACATGATCAAACACAGATATCTAAGTATCATGATCAATGAAAGAAATGGTAGAAACATGATCAAACACAGAAATCTTAGTATCATGATCAATGAAAGAAATGGTAGAAACATGATCAAACACAGAAATCTTAGTATCATGATCAATGAAAGAAATGGTAGAAACATGATCAAACACAGAAATCTTAGTATCATGATCAATGAAAGAAATGGTAGAAACATGATCAAACACAGAAATCTTAGTATCATGATCAATGAAAGAATTGATAGAAACTTGATCAAACACAGATATCTAAGTATCATGATCAATGAAAGAATTGATAGAAACTTGATCAAACACAGAAATCTTAGTATCATGATCAATGAAAGAATTGGTAGAAACTTGATCAAACACAGAAATCTTAGTATCATGATCAATGAAAGAATTGGTAGAAACATGATCAAACACAGAAATCTTAGTATCATGATCAATGAAAGAATTGATAGAATCTTGATCAAACACAGAAATCTTAGTATCATGATCAATGAAAAAATTGATAGAAACATGATCAAACACAGGAATCTTAGTATCATGACCAATGAAAGAATCGGCAGAAACTTGATCAAACACAGAAATCTTAGTATCATGACCAATGAAAGAATTGGTAGAAACTTGATCAAACACAAACATCTTAGATTCATGATCTATCGTATAAGTCATAGTAACATGGCCAGTCATAGAGATCATATCACTTAACCAACAAATAAAACCAAAGCGGTGAAAGAGTTAATTGATCTGAGAAAAACAGAAATCAAACTATCGGAGGCAGGTTGATGGATCAAAGAAATCACAAGTCATTAATTAATTCCTCTAAGTGATCTTAGGCTTCTCCCTATTCCTTCTCTCTCTCTCTCTCTCTCTCTCTCTCTCTCTCTCTCTCTCTCTCTCTCTCTCTCTCTCTCTCTCTCTCTCTCTCTCTCTCTCACTCTGTCTCTCTCTCCCACACACACACACAAACACATACACACACGCACACTTTCTCTCACTCTCTCTATTGATCTATTTATCTGACTATCTATCTCTCGCTCTCGCTCTATCTTTCCTCTTGTTATTTTTTAGGTACGTTTTTCTATCTCATAATGTGTGTTTAAAACAAATCAAGCAGATATTGGAAAAATAGGTTCAAAATTCAGATAGAGTTTTCAAAGGATTCAATTTTGAAAGCTTCGGACTCTCGGTGAAGCACGCTCACGGTACGTACCGGCAAACCTCGAAGTCGGTAGTTCAAAAATAATAAAATGATAAGATAAATAAATGAAAACCAAAGTTAAAAACGAAATAAAAACTATACACTTCCATAGTTTTCTTCTTTTCCCCTACTCAGTTTAGTTAAACAATAACTACTCCACATTTAGTGCTCCGAGCAACCCACAAACTTACTCTGCTGCAGAATTCTCAGCCTACACGGTAATCTAGGTCAAGTCAGTGATTGCACCTTTGTTAGTCCGGACAAGGCCGAAAATACTGCAGTCTGAAATCAGATGGACAATTTACTTATCCCTTTCACGAGGTCGTCGATGTCGTCAGCAAGGTCATCCAAATCACTCCTGGAAGTGTCAGTGGAATCGCCGCTTCCACTCAGGGTGGAATTGTCAGATTTGTTGCTTTCATCAAGTCCAGCTCTATCTGAATGGGTATTTTCTTGAACAATAGGTTTATCAAAACTGCCTTCTTCTTTCATGAAAGCTCTTTCGGTGTTCCCCTTCAAAACATGTCTACCGGTGTTCCCCATCTGATCAGGTCTTTCAATGTTCCCCATCAGAACAAGTCTACCGGTGTTCCCCATAAGAACAGGTCTTTCGGTGTTCCCCATCTGATCAGGTCTTTCGTTGTTCCTGATCAGAACAGGTGTTCCGGTGTTATTCATCAGAAAAGGTCTTTCAGTGTTCCCCATCAAAACAGGTCTTTCGGTGTTCCCTTTCAGAACAGGTCTTTCGGTGTTCCCCATCAGAACAGGTCTTTCGTTGTTCCTCATCAGAAAAGGTCTTCCAGTGTTCCTCATCAGAAATGGTCTTCCAGTGTTCCTCATCAGAACAGGTCTTTCGTTGTTCCCCATCATAACAGGTCTTTCAGTGTTTCCCATCAGATCAGGTCTTTCAGTGTTCCCCATCATAACAGGTCTTTTAGTGTTTCCCATCAGATCAGGTCTTTCAGTGTTCCCCATCATAACAGGTCTCTCAGTGTTTCCCATCAGATCAGGTCTTTCCATGTGCACCACCAAAACAGGTCTTTCGGTGTTCCCCTTCACAACAGGTCCTTCGGTGTTCCCCATCATAACAGGTCTTTCGGTGTTCCCCATCATAAGAGGTCTTTCAGTGTATCCCATCAGATCAGGTCTTTCAGTGTTTCCCATCATAACAGGTCTTTCAGTGTTTCCCATCATAACAGGTCTTTCAGTGTTCCCCATCAGATCAGGTCTTTCGGTGTTCCCCATCATAACAGGTCTTTCAGTGTTCCCCATCATAACAGGTCTTTCGGTGTTCCCCATCATAACAGGTCTTTCAGTGTTCCCCATCATAACAGGTCTTTCGGTGTTTCCCATCAGATCAGGTTTTTCAGTGTTCCCCATCATAACAAGTCTTCCAGTGTTCCCCATCATAACAAGTCTTTCGGTGTTCCCCATCATAACAAGTCTTTCGGTGTTCCCCATCATAACAGGTCTTTCAGTGTTTCCCTTCAAAATATGTCTACCGGTGTTCACCATCTGATCAGGTCTTTCGTTGTTCCCCATCATTGCAGGTCTTTCAGTGTTCCCCATCATAACAGGTCTTTCAGTGTTCCCCATCATAACAGGTCTTGCGGTGTTCCCCATCATAACAGTTCTTTCAGTGTTTCCCATCATAACAGGTCTTGCAGTGTTTCCCATCATAACAAGTCTTTCGGTGTTCCCCATCATAACAGGTCTTTCGGTGTTCCCCATCATAACAGGTCTTTCGGTGTTCCCCATCATAACAGGTCTTTCAGTGTTCCCCATCATAACAGGTCTTTCGGTGTTCCCCATCATAACAGGTCTTTCAGTGTTCCCCATCATAACAGGTCTTTCGGTGTTCCCCATCATAACAGGTATTTCAGTGTTTCCCATCATAACAGGTCTTGCAGTGTTACCCATCATAACAAGTCTTTCGGTGTTCCCCATCATAACAGGTGTTTCGGTGTTCCCCATCATAACAGATCTTTCAGTGTTCCCCATCATAACAGGTCTTTCAGTGTTCCCCATCATAACAGGTCTTTCGGTGTTCCCCATCATAACAGGTCTTTCAGTGTTCCCCATCATAACAGGTCTTTCAGTGTTCCCCATCATAACAGGTCTTTCAGTGTTCCCCATCATAACAAGTCTTTCGGTGTTCCCCATCATAACAAGTCTTTCGGTGTTCCCCATCATAACAGGTCTTTCAGTGTTTCCAGTCAGATCAGGTCTTTCCATGTGCACCAACAAAACAGGTCTTTCAGTGTTCCCCATCATAACAGGTCTTTCGGTGTTCCCCATCATAACAGGTCTTTCAGTGTTCCCCATCAAAACAGGTCTTTCGATGTTCCCCTTCAGAACAGGTCTTTCGGTGTTCCCCACCAGAACAGTTATTTTGGTGTTCTCCATAAGAAGAAGTCTCTCATTTTTGTCCTTTCCCCACGGGCTAGCCATACCAGGATTTTTCTTTCCTGTCTGGTCGGCCATATCACAATTTTTCTCTCCTCTTGTATTAGCCATACTAGGATTGTTATTTCCTGTCGCGTCAGCTTTATCAGGATTGTTCTTCCCTCTCTGGTCAGCCATACTCGGATTGTTATTTCCTGTCGGGCCAGCCATATCACGATTTGTCTCTCCTCTTGTATGAGCCATACTAGGATTGTTATTTCCTGTCGAGTCAGCCATATCACGACTTTTCTCTCCTCTTGGATTAGCCATACTAGGATTGTTATTTCCTGTCGGGTCAGCTTTATCAGGATTGTTCTTCACTCTCTGGTCGGCCATATCACAATTTTTCTCTGCTCTTGTATGAGCCATACTAGGATTGTTATTTCCTGTCGGGTCAGCTTTATCAGGATTGTTCTTCGCTCTCTGGTCATCCATACTAGGATTGTTATATCCTGTCGGGTCAGCTTTATCAGGATTGTTCTTCCCTCTCTGGTCATCCATACTCGGATTGTTATTTCCTGTCGGGTCAGCCATGTCACGATTTGTCTCTCCTCTTGTATGAGCCATACTAGGATTGTTATTTCCTGTCGGGTCAATTTTATCAGGATTGTTCTTCCCTCTCTGGTCAGCCATACTAGGATTGGTATTTCCTGTCGGATCAGCTTTAACAGGATTGTGCTTTTCTCTCTTCTCAGCGATACTAGAATTGTTCTTTCCTGTCGGGTCAGCCATATCACGATTTCTCTCTCCTCTTCTATGAGCCATACTAGGATTGTTATTTCCTGTCGGATCAGCTTTATCACGATTTCTCTCTCCTCTTGTATGAGCCATACTAGGATTGTTATTTCCTGTCGGATCAGCTTTATCATGATTTGTCTGTCCTCTTGTATGAGCCATACTAGGATTGTTATTTCCTGTCGGATCAGCTTTACCAGGATTGTTATTTCCTGTCTGGTCGACCATACTAGGATTGTTATTTCCTGTCGGGTCAGCCATATCACGATTTCTCTCTTCTTCATGATTAGCCATACCAGGATTCTTATTTTCTGTCTGGTCGGCCGTATCACGACTTTTCTCTCCTCTTGTATTAGCCATACTAGGATTGTTATTTCCTGTCGGGTCAGCTTTATCAGGATTGTTCTTTCCTGTCTGGTCGGCCATATCACAATTTTTCTCTGCTCTTGTATGAGCCATATTAGGATTGTTATTTCCTGTCGGGTCAGCTTTATCAGGATTGTGCTTTTCTCTCTGGTCAGCGATACTAGGATTGTTCTTTCCTGTCGGGTCAGCCATATCACGATTTCTCTCTCCTCTTCTATGAGCCATACTAGGATTGTTATTTCCTGTCGGATCAGCTTTATCACGATTTGTCTCTCCTCTTGTATGAGCCATACTAGGATTGTTATTTTCTCTCGGATCAGCTTTATCAGGATTGTTCTTCCCTCTCTGGTCAGCCATACCAATATTGTTATTTCCTGTCGGGTCAGCCATGTCACGATCTGTCTCTCCTCTTGTATGAGCCATACTAGGATTGTTATTTCCTATCGGATCAGCTTTATCAGGATTGTTCTTCCCTCTCTGGTCAGCCATACCAGTATTGTTATTTCCTGTCGGACCAGCTTTATCAGGATTGTTCTTCCCTCTCTGGTCAGCCATACTAGGATTGTTATTTCCTGTCGGGTCAGCCATGTCACGATTTGTCTCTCCACTTGTATGAGCCATACTAGGATTGTTATTTCTTGTCGGGTCAGCTTTATCAGGATTGTTCTTCCCTCTCTGGTCAGCCATACTAGGATTGGTATTTCCTGTCGGGTCAGCTTTAACAGGATTGTGCTTTTCTCTCTTCTCAGCGATACTAGGATTGTTCTTTCCTGTCGGGTCAGCCATATCACGATTTCTCTCTCCTCTTCTATGAGCCATACTAGGATTGTTATTTCCTGTCGGATCAGCTTTATCACGATTTGTCTCTCCTCTTGTATGAGCCATACTAGGATTGTTATTTCCTGTCGGATCAGCTTTATCACGATTTGTCTCTCCTCTTGTATGAGCCATACTAGGATTGTTATTTTCTCTCGGATCAGCTTTATCAGGATTGTTCTTCCCTCTCTGGTCAGCCATACCAGTATTGTTATTTCCTGTCGGACCAGCTTTATCAGGATTGTTCTTCCCTCTCTGGTCAGCCATACCAATATTGTTATTTCCTGTCGGGTCAGCCATGTCACGATCTGTCTCTCCTCTTGTATGAGCCATACTAGGATTGTTATTTCCTGTCGGATCAGCTTTATCAGGATTGTTCTTCCCTCTCTGGTCAGCCATACCAGTATTGTTATTTCCTGTCGGGTCAGCCATGTCACGATTTCTCTCTCCTCTTGTATGAGCCATACTAGGATTGTTATTTTCTGTCGGATCAGCTTTATCAGGATTGTTCTTCCCTCTCTGGTCAGCCATACCAGTATTGTTATTTCCTGTCGGGTCAGCCATGTCACGATTTCTCTCTCCTCTTGTATGAGCCATACTAGGATTGTTATTTCCTGTCGCGTCAGCTTTATCAGGATTGTTCTTCCCTCTCTGGTCAGCCATACTCGGATTGTTATTTCCTGTCGGGCCAGCCATATCACGATTTGTCTCTCCTCTTGTATGAGCCATACTAGGATTGTTATTTCCTGTCGGGTCAGCTTTATCAGGATTGTTCTTCCCTCTCTGGTCAGCCATACCAGGATTGTTATTTCCTGTCTGGTTGGCCATATCACAATTTTTCTCCGCTCTTGTATTAGCCATACTAGGATTGTTATTTCCTGTCGAGTCAGCCATATCACGACTTTTCTCTCCTCTTGGATTAGCCATACTAGGATTGTTATTTCCTGTCGGGTCAGTTTTATCAGGATTGTTATTTCCTGTCTGGTCGGCCGCATCACGACTTTTCTCTCCTCTTGTATTAGCCATACTAGGATTGTTTTTTCCTGTCTGGTCAGCTTTACCAGGATTGTTATTTCCTGTCTGGTCGACCATACTAGGATTGTTATTTCCTGTCGGGTCAGCTTTATCAGGATTGTTCTTCCCTCTCTGGTCATCCATACTCGGATTGTTATATCCTGTCGGGTCAGCCATGTCACGATTTATCTCTCCTCTTGTATGAGCCATACTAGGATTGTTATTTCCTGTCGGGTCAGCTTTATCAGGATTGTTCTTCCCTCTCTGGTCATCCATACTAGGATTGTTATTTCCTGTCGGGTCAGCCACGTCACGATTTGTCTCTCCACTTGTATGAGCCATACTAGGATTGTTATTTCTTGTCGGGTCAGCTTTATCAGGATTGTTCTTCCCTCTCTGGTCAGCCATACTAGGATTGGTATTTCCTGTCGGGTCAGCTTTAACAGGATTGTGCTTTTCTCTCTTCTCAGCGATACTAGGATTGTTCTTTCCTGTCGGGTCAGCCATATCACGATTTCTCTCTCCTCTTCTATGAGCCATACTAGGATTGTTATTTCCTGTCGGATCAGCTTTATCACGATTTGTCTCTCCTCTTGTATGAGCCATACTAGGATTGTTATTTCCTGTCGGATCAGCTTTATCACGATTTGTCTCTCCTCTTGTATGAGCCATACTAGGATTGTTATTTCCTGTCGGATCAGCTTTATCAGGATTGTTCTTCCCTCTCTGGTCAGCCATACCAGTATTGTTATTTCCTGTCGGACCAGCCATGTCACGATTTGTCTCTCCTCTTGTATGAGCCATACTAGGATTGTTATTTCCTTTCGGATCAGCTTTATCAGGATTGTTCTTCCTTCTCTGGTCAGCCATACCAGTATTGTTATTTCCTGTCGGACCAGCCATGTCACGATTTGTCTCTCCTCTTGTATGAGCCATACTAGGATTGTTATTTTCTGTCGGATCAGCTTTATCAGGATTGTTCTTCCCTCTTTGGTCAGCCATACCAGGATTGTTATTTCCTGACGGGTCAGCCATGTCACGATTTCTCTCTCTTCTTGTATGAGCCATACTAGGATTGTTATTTCCTGTCGGGTCAGCTTTATCAGGATTGTTCTTCCCTCTTTGGTCAGCCATACCAGGATTGTTATTTCCTGTGGAGTCAGCCATATCACGACTTTTCTCTCCTCTTGGATTAGCCATACTAGGATTGTTATTTCCTGTCGGGTCAGTTTTATCAGGATTGTTATTTCCTGTCTGGTCGGCCGTATCACGACTTTTCTCTCCTCTTGTATTAGCCATACTAGGATTGTTTTTTCCTGTCTGGTCAGCTTTACCAGGATTGTTATTTCCTGTCTGGTCGACCATCCTAGGATTGTTATTTCCTGTCGGGTCAGCCATATCACGATTTCTCTCTTCTTCATGATTAGCCATACCAAGATTGTTATTTCCTGTCTGGTGGGCCGTATCACGACTTTTCTCTCCTCTTGTATGAGCCATACTAGGATTGTTATTTCCTGTCGGGTCAGCTTTATCAGGATTGTTCTTTCCTGTCTGGTCGGCCATATCACAATTTTTCTCTGCTCTTGTATGAGCCATACTAGGATTGTTATTTCCTGTCGGGTCAGCTTTATCAGGATTGTTCTTCCCTCTCTGGTCATCCATACTAGGATTGTTATTTCCTGTCGGGTCAGCTTTATCAGGATTGTTCTTCCCTCTCTGGTCAGCCATACCAGGATTGTTATTTCCTGTCGGATCAGCTTTATCACGAATTGTCTGTCCTCTTGTATGAGCCATACTAGGATTGTTATTTCCTGTCGGATCAGCTTTATCAGGATTGTTCTTCCCTCTCTGGTCAGCCATACCAGGATTGTTATTTCCTGTCGGGTCAGCCATGTCACGATTTCTCTCTCCTCTTATATTAGCCATACTAGGATTGTTATTTCCTGTTAGGCCAGCCATATCACGATTTGTCTCTCCACTTGTATAAGCCATACTAGGATTCTTATTTCCTGTCGGGTCAATTTTATCAGGATTGTTCTTCCCTCTCTGGTCAGCCATACTAGGATTGGTATTTCCTGTCGGGTCAGCTTTAACAGGATTGTGCTTTTCTCTCTTCTCAGTGATACTAGGATTGTTCTTTCCTGTCGGGTTAGCCATATCACGATTTCTCTCTCCTCTTCTATGAGTCATACTAGGATTGTTATTTCCTGTCGGATCAGCTTTACCAGGATTGTTATTTCCTGTCTGGTCGACCATACTAGGATTGTTATTTCCTGTCGGGTCAGCCATATTACGATTTCTCTCTTCTTCATGATTAGCCATACCAGGATTGTTATTTCCTGTCTGGTCGGCCGTATCACGACTTTTTTCTCCTCTTGTATTAGCCATACTAGGATTGTTATTTCCTGTTGGGTCAGCTTTATCAGGATTGTTCTTTCCTGTCTGGTCGGCCATATCACAATTTTTCTCTGCTCTTGTATGAGCCATACTAGGATTGTTATTTCCTGTCGGGTCAGCTTTATCAGGATTGTTCTTCCCTCTCTGGTCATCCATACTAGGATTGTTATTTCCTGTCGGGTCAGCTTTATCAGGATTGTTCTTCCCTCTCTGGTCATCCATACTCGGATTGTTATATCCTGTCGGGTCAGCCATGTCACGATTTGTCTCTCCTCTTGTATGAGCCATACTAGGATTGTTATTTCCTGTCGGGTCAGCTTTATCAGGATTGTTCTTCCCTCTCTGGTCATCCATACTAGGATTGTTATTTCCTGTCGGGTCAGCCATGTCACGATTTGTCTCTCCACTTGTATGAGCCATACTAGGATTGTTATTTCTTGTCGGGTCAGCTTTATCAGGATTGTTCTTCCCTCTCTGGTCAGCCATACTAGGATTGGTATTTCCTGTCGGGTCAGCTTTAACAGGATTGTGCTTTTCTCTCTTCTCAGTGATACTAGGATTGTTCTTTCCTGTCGGGTCAGCCATATCACGATTTCTCTCTCCTCTTGTATGAGCCATACTAGGATTGTTATTTCCTATCGGATCAGCTTTATCACGATTTGTCTCTCCTTTTGTATGAGCCATACTAGGATTGTTATTTCCTGTCGGATCAGCTTTACCAGGATTGTTATTTCCTGTCTGGTCGACCATACTAGGATTGTTATTTCCTGTCGGGTCAGCCATATTACGATTTCTCTCTTCTTCATGATTAGCCATACCAGGATTGTTATTTCCTGTCTGGTCGGCCGTATTACGACTTTTTTCTCCTCTTGTATTAGCCATACTAGGATTGTTATTTCCTGTCGGGTCAGCTTTATCAGGATTGTTCTTTCCTGTCGGGTCAGCCATATCACGATTTCTCTCTCCTCTTCTATGAGCCATACTAGGATTGTTATTTCCTGTCGGATCAGCTTTATCACGATTTGTCTCTCCTCTTGTATGAGCCATACTAGGATTGTTATTTCCTGTCGGATCAGCTTTATCAGGATTGTTCTTCCCTCTCTGGTCAGCCATACCAGTATTGTTATTTCCTGTCGGGTCAGCCATATCACGATTTCTCTCTCCTTCATGATTAGCCATGCCAGGATTGTTATTTCCTGTCGGGTCAGCCATATCACGATTTCTCTCTCCTTCATGATTAGCTATGCCAGGATTGTTATTTCCTGTCGGGTCAGCCGTCCCAGGATCGTTATTTCCTCTCGGACCAGCCGTCCCAGGATTGTTATTTCCTCTCGGACCAGCCGTCCCAGGATTGTTATTTCCTCTCGGACCAGCCATGCCAGGATTGTTATTTCCTCTCGGACCAGCCATGCCAGGATTGTTATTTCTTCTCGGGTCAGCCGTCCCAGGATCGTTATTTCCTATCGGACCAGCCGTCCCAGGATCGTTATTTCCTCTCGGACCAGCCGTCCCAGGATTGTTATTTCCTCTCGGACCAGCCGTCCCAGGATTGTTATTTTCTCTCGGACCAGCCGTCCCAGGATTGTTATTTCCCATCGGGTTAGCCATAACAAGATTGTTCTTCCCTCTCGAGTTAGCCATATTAGGATTGATATCCCTAGCGTGAACTATAAAAGAATTATCTTTTCTCATGTGTAAAGCCATATCAGATTTGTTTTTCTTCTCAGGTTCAGTTGCAGCAAGCTCACCATTGTCTTTCAGGCTCTCTTCATCGGGATTCTTCTTTCCATCCTGCACAGATATAAACTTGTTTTTGTTGATTCTATTCCTGGTTCTTGCGACCCTAATTAGTCTATCCTTGATAATGGAAGGTGTACCCGCAGTCATAGAAGACCCAAGAGAAGGGGGTGAAGTTACTTCGGCCCTGCCTGTGGTTGTCGAAAGCCTCGCGGCAGGTGTGTTTATTAATGCTGAGTTATGCCTTGGACAACTGAAAGAAAATGATGTTGAAGCTTGTCTAATTAGAGTAGGCCCATTAGATGGTATTGAGGATGATCTTATTGACACATTAAACATATTTATTGGTGTAGTAATGGCTGTAACCAATCCAGAAGATGATGTTAAGGCTGTACTTAATCCAGTAGATGTTGTTGTGACTGTATGCGATTTAGAGGATGATGTTGTGGCCCGAAGAAAAGCTATTGAGGGTGTTGTCGTCGCTGCACCAAACCCAGTAGATGTTGTGGCTGTATCCAATCCAGAAAATATTGCTGCGGCCATACTAAACTCAGTTGATAATGTAATTGTGTCTGCGCCAAACCCAGTAGAGGATGCTGTGACCACACCAAGTTCAGGAGATGATGTAATTGTGTCTGCAGGAAACCCAGTAGAGGATGCTGTGACCACACCAAGTTCAGTAGAAGATGTAATTGTGTCTACAGCAAACCCAGTAGAGGATGCTGTGACCACACCAAGTTCAGTAGAAGATGTAATTGTGTCTGCAGCAAACCCAGTAGAGGATTCTGTGACCACATCAAGTTCAGTAGATGGTGTAATTGTGTCTGCAGCAAACCCAGTAGAGGATTCTGTGACCAAATCATGTTCAGTAGATGGTGTAATTGTGTCTGCAGCAAACCCAGTAGAGGATTCTATGACCACACCATGTTCAGCAGATGATGTAATTGTGTCTGCAGCAAACCCAGTAGAGGATTCTGTGCCCACACCAAATCCAGTTGATGTTGTAATTGTTGTTGCATCAAATCCAGTAGAGGATGCTGTGACCACACCAAATCCAGTTGATGTTGTAATTGTTGTTGCATCAAATCCAGTAGAGGATGCTGTGACCACACCAAATCCAGTTGTGGATTTTGTCAATCGATCAAGTCCATGAACGGATGATGCGGTTGTACCGGACCCAAAAGAGAATGTTGGCTGTCGGTTACTTTCAAGAAGTTGAACTCTGTCAGATGTAACAGTCATTTGCAGAACCCGATCAGACAAAGGCTTCACTGAGTTTGAAAATGTAGATGGTGCAGATTTATCCAGATCGACGCCATAATATCCTGTTGCAGTAGAATATAAATTTCGAGTAAACTCATTACCCGGCGCAGCTGGGCAGGGTTGTGAATTAAAGATGGGCCGGCAGTCTTCAGTATTTACGACGCTTTGCTGTTCACTTTCAAATGAGGAAATAGGAGATGACACACTCAACGAGGCTCCGTAACAGGAATCACTTTGAGCGACATATTCCAACGAAAATCTGGTTGTATTCACACATTTGAGCTTTGGCACAGGTTGCGACAGAAAGGCCATAGTTTGATAAAATATTTCATCCCCTGTTACAACGTCATTTATAATAGCCAACTTTGCCTCAGAAACAAGCAGGTTGATGTTTCTAATGAAAGCCGTGGCTTTCTCTTCAAGAGAGTTACATTTGGGATTGTTATGTCTCTGTGCCATGATTATCTCGAGCAATGAAGAAAAATAGGTACAAAAATGTTAATATTTTTTCTCAATCCTAAATTTATAGTCAGAAATCGATATTTGAAAGATCTGCAACTCTGATTCCATAGCTTAGATCCAAGAAAATCTAACCAACATTAAAGTGAGCGATTTTTTTCAACCTTGGTAGAAATTTCCCTTTTGCGTCGTTCTAACTGAATTATCCTCCAAGAATAATTATAAACCATGTACATTCAATTCCCTTTCCAGCTTGACCTTGTATGAACTTCATCAAACGTTTGACTAGTCTTCAACTCAGAATCGAAAATGATCTATATCAACATTTATGACAGTCAGTTTGACCTCAGAAACAAGCAGGTGAACATTTAGCAACTAATGTCATGAAGTTCTCATCAAGAGAGCAATGTTATGCCTCTAAGCCATATAGAGCGCATTAGAAAAATGCCAGTGAGTTTTTGAATTAAATTTTATAAATACTTAAACTTATCAATTATTAAAGGAATATTAATTACACTTTTTTACATGAAATATCGCTGTCTATGGACTTCAAATCACCAAAGACACAAAGATTAAAAAAAATTTCACGGATTTAACTCTGTATGCACAAAGAAAGTTCATATTTGTCTCCAGTATTCTAAATCTAGAGGCGGAACTCGGCCATGGAAAGTTTTGCAGCTTTCACTCCAAAGAACAGGTTTAAGAAAATCCTACTGGTAAGAAAGGTATTGAGTTCCTAAAGCGGTGGTAGAAATTCACACTTGATTGTACGAAAGAAAACTATATGTCCGATTCTGAACTATCTTGAGATCACTTGAGGGTATGAGAGCTATTCCATGTTTTCAAAAATAGCCGAAATGGCGAAGACAGAACCTTATTTAATGGATTAACCATTTCGCTTAGTTTTGTTTTTGTTTTGGTTTTGGTTTTCTTTGTGTGTGGGTTTTTTTTTTCGCCTGGTAATGCTGGATTCGCCGAATAAAGACTTTATTTGAGAAGACTGAAACTGAAACGACAAAAAGTGAAACCATCGCTAAAACTGAAACACATATTTGCAACATATTATACTGTTATTGTAAAATTGAAATCAAGGAAAGGAAGAAGAAGAAGAAGAAGAAGAAGAAGAAGAACAACAACAACAACAACAACAACAACAACAACAACAACAACAACAACAACAATAATAATAATATTAATTATTATTATTTTTATTATTATTATTATTATTATTATTATTATTATTATTATTATTATTATTATTATTATTATTATTAGTATAGTAATGTTTTATATTAAATTTGATATGACTGTTGTGAAAGCATAAAACAGGACATAGTTTTAATAAGGAGGAAGCATCGGTTGCCGTGCGTGGTGATTAGAACGACCGCCCTGAAAATGAAATCCACAGTGACCGTCTTTTCGGGTTCGAGTTTCACTAAGTTGATATGCGAAATTAAGGCCTAGATCTAATCTTTACTGTTCCGCTCTTTCTGACTGGAGTTAAAAAATTATAGCTTTTATCGTCTGATCAAACGACTTAGTGGGGCAGGCGAAGGTGAGAGTGGGTCAGGGAGAAAACAAGACAGGAAAAGTGAGAGAAAGAGGGAGAAAGAGAGAGAGAGAGAGAGAGAGAGAGAGAGAGAGAGAGAGAGATTGATTGATTGATTGATTGATTGATTGATTGATTGTTTAAGTGTTGGGTTTCTCACCCTTCACAAACATAAAATAAAATTAAACAATTTAGATTAGCATTTTACATTTTTACATCTTAATATCATTAACATAGAACATACAGAGAGAGAGAGAGAGAGAGAGAGAGAGAGAGAGAGAGAGAGAGAGAGAGAGAGAGAGAGAGAGAGAGAGAGAGAGAGAGAGAGAGAGAGAGAGAGAGAGAGAGAGAGAGAGAGAGAGAGAGAGAGAGAGAGGCAGTTAGAGAGAAAGCGAGAGAGTGATAGAAAGACAGAGATACAGACAAAGCGTGGAAGGGAAAGACAAAAAATGGAAAGATAGGGGAGAGAAAGACAGAGCAAAGAGTGGAGAATATAATCATATGTAGAGGTGTAAAGAGACAGACAAATAGTAGGGAAAAGATAGACAGGTACATAGAAATACCGACAGGGAGAGACATACGAATTCAAAAATTTATGAGAAAGATACAAATTAAGAGATATTTATAAAAAGATACAGAGTAAAGCCCCACACAAGAGGGGAGTTGTGAAGAAAAACTACGTACGGTACCACTGGTTAGATCTATCCTTTCAGAGTAGAGGGGAGTTGTGAAGAAAAACTACTTACGGTACCACTGGTTAGATCTATTCTTTCAGAGTAGAGGAGAGTTGTGAAGAAAAACTATGTACCACTGGTTATATCTATCCTTTCAGAGTAGATGAGAGTTGTGAAGAAAAACTACGTACGGTACCACTGGTTAGATCTATCCTTTCAGAGTAGATGAGAGTTGTGAAGAAAAACTACGTACGGTACCACTGGTTAGATCTATCCTTTCAGAGTAGAGGAGAGTTGTGAAGAAAAACTACGTACCACTGGTTAGATCTATCCTTTCAGAGTAGAGGGGAGTTGTGAAGAAAAACTACTTACGGTACCACTGGTTGGATCTATCCTTTCAGAGTAGAGGGGAGTTGTGAGGAAAAACTACGTACCACTGGTTAGATCTATTCTTTCAGAGTAGAGGAGAGTTGTGAAGGAAAACTACTTACGGTACCACTGGTTAGATCTATCCTTTCAGAGTAGAGGAGAGTTGTGAAGAAAAACTACTTACGGTACCACTGGTTAGATCTATCCTTTCAGAGTAGAGGAGAGTTGTGAAGAAAAACTACGTACCACTGGTTAGATCTATCCTTTCAGAGTAGAGGGGAGTTGTGAAGGAAAACTACTTACGGTACCACTGGTTAGATCTATCCTTTCAGAGTAGAGGGGAGTTGTGAAGAAAAACTACTTACGGTACCTCTATCCTTTCAGAGTAGAGGGGAGTTGTGAAGAAAAACGACGCACCACTGGTTAGATCTATCCTTTCAGAGCGTGTTATTATTTTGTCTACGTGACTAACGGCGCTCCAGATCTCCCTTTCCTCCTTAGTTACCCGAACACAAGCACAAATTTCTCTGATACTTTTCCCAGAAGCAACGAATAGAAAGCAATAGACCATTCATTTTGTTTCAGTTTTGCCGTAAGCCAAAAAAGAATTTGGCCTTCTAGAGCATATGCAGGATATTTTGGAACTAAAAGAACCTGGAACATAATAGGCCCTATTCAATTTTTAAATGAATTGATGTTTCATAAAGTCGGGATTTAAAATGCTGCACCTTTTTTAATGGGCTTGATTCTTTATCACACGTCATATTTGCAGTGATATACATTGCGACACATCGAGGTATTGTGAAGATTATGCTGACAATAACACCTCAAAACCGACCTGTGTTCAAAATAGTCTAAAAAGCTTACAGTGAAAAAAAAAGCAAAAAAAAAAAAGAATAAGTTTGAAAATCAACCGGGAACATAAATATTTCCCTAAACTTTAACGGGATCGGAAACAGAACTGAAACCGAACTGCTCGGATAACATGTGTTATGTTCTCACCATTATTTTAGCGTCTAAACTGTTATCACTTTAATGCAGATATCAGTGTAAACCATTCAACATTTAGCTTCAAGACTTTCATGAGTTTAGAACGGCGTAGCATGTGTATGGCAGAGAAGAGTTATCCAGCATAACTCGATAGCCCAGATGGTTTGCAGCACACTGGGAGAGAGATCTAAATGATCAATAGATATGGCATGTGAAAGCAACGAAGTTTCGGTTTGACTCAGTTCAAAATGCCTTTATGAAAAAAAAAAAATCGAAAATGTTTGCCAGCTTTTAGGAAAATCCAATGAAGTTCCTTGTACCTTTGCAAAACTAATTGAGATGCATACTGCTTCCAGAACATTTACGCTATCTAGAGCTAAGGTAGATCATTGCAGAGCTTGAAGACTGTTTTGAGGGACACTTGAAAATTGGACAGCTACGTTTTGGATTGAGTAATAAACGGAATTCCAGAAGTCTTTAGAGAGTTAAGATGCACAATAAATATATAGTATAGTAGCTAAACAAAAGCAATGAAGGCTTTTTAAACTTATTATTTCCTTTTTCAAAAATACTCTGATGACAAAATCGTATTAGTTTCAGAATATTCCATCCATATTCTATAATCGGTAGCAAATTAAAAACTTTGTGTGGAAGTTTAACGATTCTATAATTATTTCTGAGATAGTTACCGCAAAAAACATTGCTGATTCGTTGATGCTCAAATCATAATCATCGAATAGATGCGGGGTTTTTTTAAAGTTTGACCTAATCGCAACTTCCCCATTTAGATATTGCAACTGTGTATTCTTATGCGTTACACCTGTAATGTAAGTGTTTTATTTAGTACACAATAGCACAACAATGTAGGAATATGCAAGTTTAATGATTGAAGGTTGCATTGTTCAGTTAGGTCGTACCAGAGAGGCTAAATGTACTGTAAAGTGTAATCTCTCTCATCATACAGACAGGCCCTGCTTCTCCATCATTTATTTCTGTTGCAGTATCTTGATGCCATTTCTCCGATAATGGCCAGATATTTTTTATGCTTTGTAAGGTACCTGTAGTTAGCGTTCTTATTTCATGTTGTTTATGTTTTAGAATATCTAGCTTATTTCTGTAAAAAGTTGTTAGACTGCCTGTAATTGCTACATTCAGTCTCATTATGATCTTTTATTTTCATTTGAGGTCATTCATTTTTAGCCCTTAATTTGGAAAGTTTTCACTTCAACCAACCATAAAATCAACTTTTTAAAACATTTTTTTTGTCGACAGAGCTTTGTGGGCCTTTCTACTCAAGATTTAGAAAAACTAGGGACAATGATGACTTATATTTTAAATATTTTATTTATCAACAGACTTTGAGACCTATTTTATAAACATAGTTTTGCTTTTGTCAATATCATTATCTCACTTAAGGCTAGCCCCGCCCCCAAACTGGTTTCCGTTCCCCAGGACTAGCAATTTTGGGATATTTTCAACAATTCACTAAATTCACAATTTTTATTCCTTTGCTAAGATTTTTTTCTAAAAATCATTATCATATCAGTTTTCATAAACAGTTTACTTTAGAACAATAGATTGATTTTTCTTTTTTTTTTAATGATTTATTGAAAATTAGCAAGATTAAGGGTTTTCAAAAACGATTTTCTGCTGGAGGAATGCAAATAAAATCTGTTCGAAACATATGACATATAGAGCTAGAGCTAGACCTAGGCGCATCCGCCTCAAGTGAGTTATCATCAATATAGTCATCCATACAAATTTATGTATTCTCTTGAAGAGAAAATAAAGCAGGTTTGTTCTGGACCACTAAGGAACAAAGAATCCTAATAACCCACAGCCAATAAACCATGAATCAATGTCATTATTGGGGCTACTAATTAATTAATCCTTATTTCCTCATTGTTATAATTATACTTCATCTTCAGGCCACCGTAGAATGCAAAACTGTAGACTTCATCAAATAAAAACGACAAAGAAAAATATTAGCAGAGCGTGGTTTCGATCCACGGACCTCTGGGTTATGGGCCCAGCACGCTTCCACTGCGCCACTCTGCTTGTCCTAAAAAGGGGAAATATTTATTTAAATAAATATAGCTACGCTTCTTGAGCCTTGTTAGGCACTGTCAATTCTGATGCAATCTCTGTAGTTGTTGCTATTTTAGAATATTGATTTCCCCCCCCCCCCCCACCCCCCACCTAACTCAGCGCTCTTCAACCGTATTATGCAGTTGCCGGTATTTGGCCGGTTCTGCTGTTTTCCCTACTTATGTCTACACTGACTACACAGTACCATTTTACCCTGCAACTCAACACTTTAGCTCACTATATTAGTCTACTCTATTTGTCTTTACATTGCAAGTCATTTCCTCTTGAATGCTCAACTTTGCGAGAAAGAGAGAAAGAGAACCAGAGAGAGCTAGTGAAAGAGAAAGAGAAAGCGTGTCTGAAAGAGAGTCAATGAGAAGGGGGGGGGCGTGGGAGATAAAGAGAAAGTGTGTCTGAAAGAGAGTGAAAGAGAGAGAGGGAGA
>JAWDGP010004681.1:32500-45000 GCA_033675545.1 Elysia crispata | reverse complement strand
ATTGTGATAAAAATAGTTAGCAGAGCGTGGTTTCGATCCACGGACCTCTGGGTTATGGGCCCAGCACGCTTCCACTGCGCCACTCTGCTTCCGGATAGGAGAGAGAAAAACACACATTCATATAAATTAATTCCACATGGAAGCTAAATTTTCTGATGTAATCGTATAACCAGAAAGTACAGCTACAGCTCTATTTTCTGGCATTGACAATAATAACTTTATTCTCTTGCTATCACTTATCGTGATTGGTGTTGTTTCAACCACAAGAATTATTATTATTATTATTATTATTATTATTATTATTATTATTATTATTATTATTATTATTATTATTATTATTATTATTATTATTATTATTATTATTATGTTGGTGTTACTGTCGTCATCGTCGTCGTCGTCGTTGTTGTTGTTAGCCTTTCCTCTTCTTTTTCTTCTTCTTCTTTTTCTTCTTAATATTTTTTATCTTTATTATTATTATTATTATTATTATTATTATTATTATTATTATTATTATTATTATTATTATTATTATTATTATTATTATTATTATTATTATGTTGGTGTTACTGTCGTCATCGTCGTCGTCGTCGTTGTTGTTGTTAGCCTTTCCTCTTCTTTTTCTTCTTAATATTTTTTATCTTTATTATTATTATTATTATTATTATTATTATTATTATTATTATTATTATTATTATTATTATTATTATTATTATTTGTTGTTGTTGTTGCTGTTGTTGTTGTTGTTGTTGTTGTTGTTGTTGTTGTTGTTGTTGTTGTTGTTGTTGTTGTTGTTGTTGTCTTTATCCTCTTTTCCGATATTTTTCTTCTTCCACCTTTTATTTTTCTCAATTTCTAAAATTTAGAGGCAGATTTGTTATTTGGTATGTTTTTAATTATTTTTTTTTTTCATTTTCCAATTTTCAATAGTCAACTTACAGTATGAGCTAGATTTTTCTACTTCTCTTTAGTATACTTATCTATCACAAACTGGGGCAAAGGCGTTTGTTCTCTATTTTTCCCATATCCAATTCAAATTGGAGAGAATAGAATATAAACAATTTTTTACAAATTGTCCATCATGAGTATGGACCCAAACTTCATAATTTAACTGAAGTACCCAATCTAGCCCTGCTTTGCCATTAACATAATTACAGATTTTTTTTATTGGTGGTAAACTGAAAAGTCAGAATATTTAATCCCTTAGGGATATTTGAAAATGTTGATTCAATAATACTATCAATCGGCATACAATGATGTGATGCTGGTCTTTAACATAAACATAAATTAAAGGTTTATTTCATCAATGTCATATTTTCCTATTATTTTTTTTTATTTCTACTTGACCGGTTTTTCTTTCTTTTTAACATTTCTTTAAAAATGGAAATTTCATGCAGCTTTTATCTTGAACTTGGATCAATCATATCTCGTTTTAACAGATTTTTTAACCAATATCCATTAAGTAAGCCTAGGGTAAATGGCATTTCGTGGCTTTAATCTGACTCCATTTCAATTCCTTGCTCAGGTACTCAGTTAAGAGTCAATGTACAAGAGCTCATATTAAACTATTTTGAAAGTGATTTAAAGTTGAATGATACATTCTGTGCTGAACACTCACATGATTCTAATGGTATTATTTATCTTTCCTTAAAAGTATGTTTATTACTAATAAAATGTAACAGATACTTTTGGAATGTGAGTTCTATTAAAAATATATTTTGCTGATAATCTTTATTAAGCCTGCACTTTTTCCCATTGTCAAGCTTTAAGATGACAAAAAAAAAATGCTTCCTGTTCTATCAAAAAGTCAGAAAATTACTCCGTAAAGCCCAATATACAATAATAATGAAATCAAATCACTTTCCATCTTTGAAATAATTAGCTTCACATTAGAATCCTGATTATCAAGTTCACTAAGCTGAGATACTAACTTCAAATTTTTGGATTACTAGTCTAGTGCGCAATGGCACATTTAGTCATGTATTAGTATATGACCTTATGGATAATTTATCCCCATTATTGAAACACATACCATAAATGAAGGAAATAACTGAATCCATAATACATTTACAAACAATACAAGAAATGACAACATAATATTCAAATTTAGCACAAAGAATTATTCATTCAAGTTTTTTTTTATAATAATTTTTTTTTTAATTTTCAAATAAGCTTTAATAGATAAAATAATGATGTCTAACTTCTAAAACCAATAAACTATTGTTTACAAGTGCATAATAGGCAATACACTTTTATACTGAGAGTAAACACTTCATCACGGAGACAAGGTGGAAAAAAACCAGCTTTTTGCTGTACTGAGTTTCAAATTTCTTTCTTCAAAGACAAAGCAATAAATGAAACAAAAAAAAAGCATATGCATTTAATGTAATTTCATAATTACTTTCAATCCTCAAAGTTAGACAGAAAAAATTTGTCCAGTACAATCTGAAATAGAAGCATAGTTTTGGATATTTAAAAATTTTACAAGTGCAAAGGGGGAAAAATGAAAATATGTGATTAAAGGTTTCAAAAAAAACAAAAACACAAATTCTCATGGCCTTTAAGAGAAAAACAATTTAATGGAATTAATGTATCACAAATAGAATGGTAAGGCCTGAATCACAGCTATCTTTCAAGATACATCAACAGCTTTTATCATCACATGAAAAAAACAGCATCTTTTGTTAGGCTGATTACATTAAAAAATATGAACTAAAGAAACAAGAAATAACAAGGAACGTATTCTGATTGTAACCTCAAAAAAACAAGATGCTTTTTCATACAATGTAGCTTTTTATTGTGTTGTTGGTGATATGTTGGTGAGGAAGAAAATTCCTACCCTGAATTTCGGATTATAAACTCTATCTTCACAGTATGAGGCAGTTAAATCCACAGAGGCTTTATCAGGAAAGCTACATGTAAAACAACTGGTACCAACTGTAGCAGCAATATTACAAAGTAAAGATTTCAGCATGTCACACATGCCATTATTAAAATATTCTTTTTGTAAAGTATAATATAAGTGTACACAAATTGGGGTTTATAGAAATACAGGGTGATCCAAATTACACTCATCATAATTTATAGTGTAAACATTAAATAATAGTTTCTTTGTTCTCATACAAAAAGTACAATTTGTCATGAATATTCATAAAGCAAAAGAAAAAAAAAACGCAAACAGGAATGGAAACCCTCATTTAGCTCATTCTTGAAAACATTTTGTACATTTCTAAAGGTTCAAGTCTTTTCATGACAATTAAGTGCATCATGTGCAAAATTTAATGTTTTTCCCTAATGTGTTTAGTTTATATGAAAAGTGCCACAATTCTGAAGATAGTGCATCATCTTCCTTACACAATCATGATGTTATTTAGTAGAGGTGACCTAAAATAAATATGAATGGAAGAATGCTGCGTCTGCTCTGCTATTATCACCCTCAAACATGTATACTCTCATCCTATGTCCATGGTTGCAGAACATGTCAACATAGGCAGTAAAATCTAAAAAAAAAATTTCATAAGTCTAGAGAGCAGACCATCATCTGAACTCGGAATACTTCATGAAGCAATGTGCTTGCCAAACACAAATAAAAATTTATTCTTTAAAAAATTAAATGAATATATTAACATCATACATATTAATATTCTACAAGTCAATATTTGAAATCCTATACTACAAAGTATTGGTGACTAAAGAAAAGAATATACTCTACCCCTTCAAAATATATTTTTAAAAAAAGCCTACAATAAGTTAGAAATAAAGGAATCACAGATCAAGTTTAATAACTTATCACAAATAAGGCCAAACACAACAAAGGCAAGGTTAAGATTTGCAAACCCAAGAGGAGTAGAAATCGAGAAGCAATTCTTTTTGCTGTCTTGTTTAATTCATCTTACAGTGCTGTTTGAAGGACCATTTTCTTGGACGGAAATCTAGGACGCTGTGAATAAAGAAACAATTCACAAGATCATACAGGCATGTTTAAAACATCCCCAGTGACATTTTTCACAACTATGCATTTTAAAAATCATCTTACTGAATGTTCTTGTAACTAATTTATCAAATTTACAACTAGACTTACAGTTTTGATACATAAACCATAAATAACATGGATTATAGATTTAAGTTTTCACATAGACCTTGGTAGAAATTTTTTAAAAATATTTCAGTTTGTTCAAAATTATTACCTCCGTCATGGAATTCCCTCAGTATTTCAATATTTCATGTTTGAAGTATGAAATTTCCTAGCCAGATCATTTGTGGATATTATTTTTTTAATTCACTTAAGTAAAAAAAAGTTTTACAAAAAGAAATGCACATACATTTATTTCAAAGTTATTACTAGATTACTATTTGGAAAAAAAAACATATTAATCTTTAGTGCCTTTCAAAAAAGTTATCACTTTGTTCATTGATGGAACCTATCAAAGTATCATACTAAGAAAACTTAACATAATCCAAAAAGCTTCCATGAATCTGTTAAAAGTTTGTTGCATGATTCTCTCTTGGTCTTACTGCTTTTCCTCGTCCCACATTAATCACATGATATTCTATGTGAAAAACCTGATGAGATCTAATGAAAACTAGAACCTTTTAATATAATACAACTTTGCGGTTCATTCATTTTCTCTGGCTTCCTTTTTTTCCTAAATAAATTTTATTTACTGAGCAGGTTTTCACCCAACATTTGGTTCATAATTTTTTGGATGATAATTTTTTTGACATCTATATTAAATAGATCTTTGAGGTGTTTATATATTTTTTTTAAGGTAGCTTTATTTTTTTCCGCATAATTACATATGAAGTAAAGATAGGTATGTTCTCTATTGCTTCCTCATATTTTTCTCCTCAACCTTGCTTATGTTTAGCTAAGTTTATCTCTTTTATTAAGCAGGAATTATCACTTTTTTTAAGCATTGATGGGTATTATTATACATTCAAGAAAGCTGTAAATTTACTTAGAAAAGAAAACACAAAGCATTTTGAAATCATGATATTTTATCATATTAGGCTTTTCAAACTCTGCCACTCAGACTTACAATCAAAATATGATCAAGCATTATAGTTGCAGATGTAGATCCCTGTAGTTGTTGGCTCATTACAAAAAATAAACACATAAAAATATTAACTTTCTTTTCAATAAGAAGCCTTTTAATATGCTTCATTATACTATCAAATATTGACAAGCAAATTTTGTTCTAAACCTATCCCACTTTCAGCTTGTCCAGATCTAGTCCAGTTCTAACTTTTTTTCAATAGCTAAACAAAGGCTAATTTAGATCAGATTCTAGATAAGCAAATAAGTAAATGTGGAAAAGAAAAGTGGTTTCTCTTCCCTATAAACTGGATTTTGACTTTTAAATGTTAGTTGGGAAAGTAAAACAAAAGTTCAAAGTTAAAGCTGAGTATTCTTAGTTTTCGTATGCAAAGTAAGTAATAGGGCAGCTGAGTGTACTCAGTAACCGTGCTGGGTAAGTTAAAGTTTCGGACCTAATCTTTTCTGCTACCTGAGGGATTTAGAGAGTTTGAAGCATCATAATTGACTCACAGCTCGTTTCTAAATTTTGTTTTATACTCAAAGCATTTATAAAAAGACATTATCTCACCTGTGACATGATTGGCATGGCACTTGATCTAAGAAAACCTGGCCCTGCGAGTGGGAGACAGACCTCGTCTTGCTGGGCTCGGTGACCGACTGCGACTAAATCTGCTTGGACTCAGGGATGATCGTAGTGGTGAGGCAGCACGGACTGGACTAGCAGCACAAGCTGGGCTGCGGGAGCGTCGAGGAGTACCCTGCAGGAAACAATTTTGTATGGTTCCATTTTGAAAGCTGATCATAAAATCTTTCGTGTCTTCATGTAGAGCTTCGTACGGATCTAATTAGAGAAAAAAACAGCTCATTTTTGGACAATTATCTGAGGGAAATAATTCTTCGACCAAAATTTTTTCCTTGCATTTTACTAGTGCATAGTAAAGCAGTATTATAGTATGCTGTAAAAAAATTGTATTAATCTAAAATTTGGTCTCTTGATTTGAGCAGCCATAGATCTCAGGGTCTCATATATTTAATACAAGATTTAAAAAAAAAAACGCAGCCTAGCATTTTACAAGTCAGTAAAAGAGGCAAAATGCTAAAAAAAAAAAGTTATAATGATCAAGTGCTTGAGAACATACACTTATTGAAGAAAAAAGAAATCAGTCATAAAAGATAACCATACCAGAGAAGCCCCACGCTTGGTGACTGCCTCTCCCTTGACCAGTGTCCTGGAGCCGTGAACAAGACATGGCCACACGTGGTGGTTCACTAGTGGAGCAGTGTACTCAGAGTCATAGCTACGACGATACCTGGGAGGGATAATAAGTCGTGAAAAAGTTGCCAAGGCTCGAAAAAAGGACGCATTCAAAAAGAGTTTAGCCTCAGTAGGTGACATATACTCCTTTCAGCATTTTGTAAAATTTTTTTATCAAGAAAATAAATCGGGATTGAAAACCTAATATTGTTTCTTTCTGAAACAAGTGGTAGACATTAGATTTTGTAAAACTTACTCTCAGGCATGGCAACAATTAATCACCTTAAAATCTCCTTGCTGGTTTATTACCTTGGTTTCTTGATGAGGCTTCTCTACAACTAAGAAAACACATTATGACATCATCATTATTTACAAACAACTTAATTTCTTGACTTTCATTTCTCACTTGGTATCATCAAATAGTTCAGCATCTGTCGCAACAGCTATGTCTAGTGGATGTGCAAGGGCTGACATCTGCCAAGCCAGCTTCACTGCCTCACGTACAAATGGTTGGCACACTGCATAGCTTGTATCAGGAGGTAGGAAGATTCGTGGGTTGCGATTTAAGGCACGAATGACATCCTAAAAATATAAGTAATGGTGATCAGGGTTACAGAAAATGATCAGATTGTGACATGTGTTGATTACAAAATGTACCCAATGCCATGGTAAACAAAAGGATTTTTATTAAAAATTTATTAAAGGTATATTTTTCGACAAAATTAAGCTTTTGGTATCAGATTTTAAACATTGTTTTGCCTACAAAAATAAAATTAACAACTTGCAATTATTGATTGAATATGTTGCTTATTTTATCATCATGAAATTCTTATTTTCTGATCAAGTGTTTAGTCTAACATGCTTTGGTACCAAATGATAAATTGAACAAGAAATTATCTTGTGGTATGAATTCATCGATTGTCTCTAATCTCTGACACTGTAACTGTTACATAAAGATGCAAGTTTTGTAACTGAGAGGGACATGAAAACTTGAATTGGGACAAAGAGGTTAAGAAAACTGTTATAAAAATTTATGATAAAATACTTCGCCTGTGCAAAAATTCTTTTATTAATCTGAAAGGCAATACTTACATATTGCTTCAAACAATAAATATATTTTCTTTGTTAGATGAATAGCAAACATAAACATTGCACATTCTCATCATTTGGTTTAGTTACAAAAGGATGATTAGGAAGTACAGTCTTTTTTAATAAAGTAAAAAGATAAAGTCATAATGTGAGATGCAACAAACGTTATGGCTGAAACAATTTCAATTACCTAATTTAAGCATGATAAATTAAAAAATTAAAGGAACATAGAACCTATTGATTTTCTGCTTTTCCATTAAAAACTCATTCTCAATCAGTTGATTTCGTAAATGTAAATATAAAACTATTGAAATGTTTGTACATAGTTTTCAGACAAAATCTGAGGGTGAACATACAGCCACCATGCCAGGAAGGTCATAAAGGTCAGTGTTGCGGTTGATGTAATCCTGCACAGCTTCCTCCAGGGTGTCAGGACCATAGTGGGTCTTGGCCAGATTGGCACGGGTCTTCATCTTGAAAGAGCGGAACTCAAGTTTGGCCACATTGAATGCTTCCTGTGGGAGGAGAAAATATCAGGAAATTAGTAGAGAGAAAATGGGTTGATTAAATAAAAACAATCTGGAAAGGTATTTTTAAAACATGAAAAATCAACTAAAGAAAAAGATGTGAAATGGCTGCCCCATGAGAGATAGGTGACCAGGTTCAAAATTGAAATCAGATTTTTTAAATTAGTTCAAATGTTCAAAAGATCCAAAATGGACATTAAGGTTGCCTAATTTTTAATCAATAAAATTACAGAGCAATAAAAAAAAATAAAATTTAATCACAGATTAAGATCATCAGGCTTCCTTACATAAATTTATGATGACTTAGATTTTAAGTTCAAAATAACATGATTTATCTCTTCCTCAAAACAGACCTGCATTATGGCAAAGCAGATTCTTTGGTTGTTTTCATGGTCATCAGAGTAGCGACGGAGTGTGTCCATGGTAGTGAGGCGATCCTGGGCGAAGAGGTCGTTGAAGCGTGAGATGAGACTCTGTTGTCTGACACGTTGCACAGGGTCATCAGTTGCCAGTGGGGAGCTGACTCCAGGAGTGTAACGGTAGTACAGGGACAGGTCACTGCAGGATTATGAAAGAGAACAAAGATACCATATTAAGTGTTGTGACACTTCTCAGATGTAACTCTGAGTGTATTTTTGATGAGCAGCACAAAATTGTTGACTGGTGTTTGATAATGAAGGGTATAGATGATGTTACTTAGAAAGGAAGCATTGGTACTGTCTGCAAAGTTCAAGCTATGGGCATACAATGCGTTATGTTTCAGGCATGGAGCATTTATAAATAATTCAATGAAAGCAACTGTTTTGTTCCTTACTTTTTGAAAATTTTAGAATCCAATGATGAGACTTAAACTCTGAATCACAGCATCTTTTTCAGTATAAAATCTGCAACGTTACAACGATAAGACAGGGTCTAATTTATAAATAAGGATATATGGGTTGTTTTTTTAAAAAGACAGTGATTCCATCAATCATTGATGTCAAATCATACTATATGTCCACTTCATATAGCAACAAAATTTACATTGCAAATCAAATACTGTGCAATCTCAAAAGATAAGATGGACTTAAAATATTAGTGATGTTCAAAAGCGCCTGTGTGATGCGCTAAAACTTAAGACTTTATTGGCAATAAACCATCACTTTTCAAACTACATCAAGAAGAACGTGCAAACAGCATAAAAACTAAGAAAAGCACACAGTTTTCACATGCATAAATGACACACACAAACACAAATACATGTAATTGTGAAGAAGAAAATGGAGTCAGGGGAAAATTGGTGAATCAAGAAATACATGCAATATACCTTGCCAAAGGATTATTGGCAAAGAAACAATTATCAGAGGTATTTCATTTTCTAAGTTAAATAAATGAAAGAATCAAATGTGTAGCAAAGCCATGAAATGAGATTTTTGTGGTAGGGAAATTTTTTGTTAAATGCAATTTTTCTCGAGAAAGCTTGAAATTTTCGGTTTTCATACTACTCTAATTTCTAACTTTAATATTTTTTCAGAAATAAAAACATTTTTTTTAATAGTGAAGATTTCAAGCCTTCGTGAGGAATGGCATTTTCCTAAGTACATGTAGTTGTATGCCACAAAACTTCTGATTTTGTTGCGTAGCTACCCAAATGTGTTGCCAGTCAAGTAGAAGCTATCATTCATGAATACTTCAAGTGAACTGGCTCATATTTAGTTACAGTTGATTTATACTTTGTCTTTTGCACCAAAAGCAAACAAGAAAAAAAATTAAATTGATCTTCATTTTATCTCATGGTCTTAATGTTTCAGAATTTTATCATTTTGCAAAATTTTTCACTTTATTTTGGCCCTAAATGTTTGTAATCTCAAACGGGCAGCAATCATCAAGTATAGATTTGAAGCCAAACTGATTACACAAAGTGAGCCCTGAACTTTATTTTTAAGTCTTATTGCAAAGTAATCAAGAGCAATTTATAAAACTTTGGATCTATAATTTATAGAGAATTAGATATCTTGTGTATACATTATAGAATCGAATAACTGTTCAATCAAAGGAAATTTTAAAATGCATTATTTACAAAAGATTTGAATTTCTCTTTCATATTATAAAAATAAGTTCTTAGTTTCCCCTATGTAGCTTTCAGACTATTAAGAAAATAAAGAAATTCATCAGAAAGAGACCTTTAGAGATTCCTAGCAGGAAATAAATTTTTGTTGAAAGCTCTAGCACTACAAGAGGGTTGAGTGTAGAAGTAAAACTAAAGATGTTATACTCACTCTGGCCCCGGAAGCTGAGGCCGTGCTGGAGGAGAGGGTTGGGAGGGAGGATTGTCCTCCATTTCACGGCGCAGGGTGTCAATCTTGCGCTGATAATCAGCATTTTGGACAGACACCCTGGCCGCCCTCAGAATCGCCAGGTCATCTTGGATACCAGTTGGGCTGGGTCAAAAGTCATCAAGTGAGGTGAAGACCAGGGGGTCATGGTGGTGGTTAATATGTTAATGCCTGTGGCTATGTGCATTGCAAACTATGTTAAAACAGTTAATGTATACAGATTAAAGGTTCTGTTCTTAAAATTCACATTGATATGAAAAATGGGGAGTCAAAGCTGTTAATTTTGGAATTGCTATTTAAAGTTTTAAGGATAAAAAAATTATGAATGCAACTTTCAAGCAGTAGTGAATAAAAAAAGCTGCAAGAAATACTTTGTAAAAGCAAAATTTAAGGAAGTTTGTATATCATGTTCTTTAAAACCTTTCAAGTGTCAAAATTTCTCAAAACATGAAGTGTTTTAAGTTTCTGTCTATATACTCTGTGGTTAAAGATCCAATAGGAGATTAACATGGAGTACACAATTAAAAAATGTTCAATCTTTTAAGCTGACTTTACATGAAATACAACTGTGTTTTTTGGTGCAAGTTGACTTCATATTCCTCATTAGATAATGAAAGTGCTGAGAGCTGTGAAGGCTTGTGCATGTCTCAAAACTCCACATTAGGATAGCAAACAAGTGATTTTGAAAACTATTTTCATTGCTTTAAAAAGAAGATACGCATGCATGTGATACCAAAATACTGCACATTTTCATATGAATGACTTAATATACTATCAAACGTTTTCTTGTTAAATAAAAATCTTCCTTAGTCCTAAAATACTTTACAAAACTCTTTTTATGAATCGTTTTCTTTTGGTCAAAATCATCAAGTCTGTTTTAAAGTTTGATAATTTCAAACTAATCATTATTGCTAGCGCAACTGTTTAGTTTCTAAATTTTTCCCATAAAAAGCATATTTGTAACTTAAATACTGAATTTCAAGAGTTGAGTCAGTACTGAAGTTTACGCAAAAATGTTGAAGCCCCATAGCTTCTCCACAACACTTCTTAAAAGAAGTACATGTATTGATACTACACAACTGATAATTAAGACTGAGATGGGCATATAAAATCTAGAAGTCAAAGATTATGGCAAGAGTAGTAGTATATATATATTAGAAGTAAAACAGAAAATTTTCTCACGACTTAAACCTTATGGAGTGCATATAAACCAAATTAAATTATCTCTAAACTACAAGCATGGTAAATGTCTGGCAGGGGATCTAATTATCAACAGACTCGTATAATACTCAAACAAAGAAAACAGACAAAATCCAGCAGAATATGGTTTCTAACTTATATATATAAGCAAAATAAAATAATCATCAACATGCATATAAAAACAGTATAATTATAGAAGACAAAAAACGAGAATAGCAAAATCTACTTTCAATATAAATAAAAAAGTTTGGTTTTTTTTTTTGCTTTACATGAATCTAGAGCATCCACTTTTTTCATAGACATTCCATATGTTTACACAAATAATTGGCACTTTGAAAGATAGAAAAAATGTTCATGCAACATGAGAAAGCACAAGATAAACGGAATGAAAAATTTTATTTCAACAGTGAGTTCTAGCAGTAGCGCTAAAAATAAAGTCCCCAAACCAAACACTGATGCAAGAGTTTCCTATTTATATATCTTTGTTTCTTAAACGACTGAAAGGAAGTTCTTTGGATTTTACAAACAGCCTAACATGTTTAAGATAGCAAAAAAAATAATGTTTGAATATTTTTTATTTTCAAATTTTTTTTTTTTTAATCCAGTCCTGATGGTAAGAAAAACTTTTGTTGCCATAGTCATTTATTCCATGCCCCATGAATATTCTATACAAATAAACATATTTGACAATTCTAACAAGTCTTGTCTCTAACACAATATTGGATCATTCAGTCTATTGGAGAACAATTCCCATGCAAAGAAAGATCTAGTCAGTCAGTATCATTATTTAAGTCTTCAGTTATTGCAATCTTTAGCTGAATACATACAATTTGAAGAAATCAAAAAAAAAAAAAAAATTATTAGATGTGCATATATTGAGTAATAATAAAAGAGCTGCCTCAGTTATTTTAATAATAATAAAAAAAAGAGTCAATAAATCAAGAATGGTGTTTGTGCATTATTTTCTCCAGTGCTGTACAGAAACCAGTGTGTTTATTCTCTTTGCTGCTATTTGGATACTCACTTCAGTCTTTCCTCAAGCTTGATGCGCTCCAAAGCAGTGAGAGGCTCCGGTGGGT
>JAWDGP010004681.1:17500-27500 GCA_033675545.1 Elysia crispata | reverse complement strand
GCGCTTATTTATTGCTTTGAATAACAGAATATATGAGCGAATAGGAAAAAAAGGACGGAAGACGGGTGGAGAAAGGCAGGAATGGTGATCATATACTACGGTATGTGCAAAACTCGATCTCCTGCAAAACGTGTTGACAAGTTGATTGATTCAGAAAAGGAGATCAGGGAAAGGAAGAGAGAGAGAGAGAGAGAGAGAGAGAGAGAGAGAGAGAGAGAGAGAGAGAGAGAGGGACATAGAGAGAGAGGTTGAAAAAACGGAAAGTAAAGCGAGACATAAAGGGGAAAAGTGTGTGTGTGTGGGGGGGGGGGGAAGGAGTGTTAAGAGAGATAGGGGAGAGAGAGAGAGAGAGAGAGAGAGAGAGAGAGAGAGAGAGAGAGAGTGAGTGAGAGAAGAGTTAGCATTAATGTTAAGAAAGAAAAACTTTCTCAAAAAGTTTTCTTAGTGAATAAAATAAAACAACTTTATCAGTCCCTTGATGGCTGTTGCTTTCTGCCACTTATTTCATAAATAGTTTATCAAAATTTCATGCTGACGTGTCAGAACCAAATTTAATATGGTTGCTTCATAATGCTATTTCATACTTGCAGCTGATTCAAAGCTTCAAGCTTTGATTTTTTTTTTTGTCAATTCCGCGACTGCGAAAGAAATCAGAATTTAATAAAAAGAATCCAGTGTTGTGCGCACAATCGCGCACAGTTCCATGCATTTAAATTTTGAATTCTATTTAATTGGCCCACAGGGCACTAGAGTATTAAGTGTTGCTTGTATTGACTGCAGATAACTTGTCTCAAAGGTGGGGCGATAAGATGACGTTAAAGATCGGTCGATATTCACAATCGATACAAGTCTTTCTTGAAGAGATAAGCAAACAGTAGTTGGTTTTTTTTTCTCCAGACGCTACGAGGCTTCTCTCAAAAACGTGCCCAGCAGAGAAGATTGTAATGTTTACAGATAAAAGGGAAAAAAATATCTCAGACGACATCCTTGCTAGCAATATTTTATGAAGAAAATGAAAAAAGTAGCGATAATCAACGCATCTTTCAACGATAGCGTATAGAATGAAAAAAGTCTTAATGTATACACATGAAACATGAGAAAATTAGAAAGCGATCATTAAAAAAAAATTTGAAAAAAAAAAAACCTGTGTAAAGAAAGAGGTTCAACCACAGTTGAACTTTCTTGACCTACTGTGGCTCAATGAATTTGCCATTCGTCTTAAGGTTAATTTATTATTTCGCTGCGGGTTCAATCCTCGGCTGCTTTAATGTCGGGGTTGAGAAAAGTGTTTGACACAGAGAGAGAGAGAGAGAGAGAGAGAGAGAGAGAGAGAGAGAGAGAGAGAGAGAGAGAGAGCCCCGGGGGGGGGAGGTCAGGTAGCATTGTATTTCAAATTTTTGTAGTTGTTTAAGCTTAATTCATAGCAAAATCTAAAAGTGAATAGAGATTAATTTTATTTCCACCGAAAGCAACAGTCACGGTAGGCAAGAAAGCTAGTGGGGGTGAGGGGAGGGGGGGGGGGAGGAGGAGTCTTTGATTATTCAGTTGTGTTACAAGTGAGTTAATTTCATTTTTTTTTTAATTTTTATTAGAAAAATAAAATGTTAGACGGAGAAAAGGTAGACACAAAATACACCGTTTATCTTGAACTATAAAGATGCAAGAAGAGCTAGCACTGCATAATAGTTGCTTTTCTAACTTTTGCCAGTGTTTTTATCTTTTAGATTACCGCTAATTAAGCTTCCTATCATGCTGTACAATCACGTTCAGTGCCAAGCACTTCTCAGTTTAAAACAGTCAAGCACTAAGCAAGCACATCTACTACCCTGCCTTTTTTGCCCTGCGTGACTTCGTATCTATTACAAGCAGATCAGAGACTTGTGAGACAAAGTGAAAGACAGTAACGGGCCACTACGCGTTTAGATCACACAGAGAGTAGAGGAAACTTAATGGCATAAACTGCGCTGCCACAGACCTTATGGTGGAAGTCATTCTTGTGGGTCTGGTTGGTGTTCTGCCAATAGAAATACGCAGCGCTACATACAAGATTAATGGAACAATTATGTGGACAGTCACCACGCTCAGACGCTTTGACGCCTTTCCTTCTGGATTTTTATCGGTCGGTGGGGCGAAAGTAATCGGTATTTGATCGTTTTATCCAGGTCACATTCGATCACAGATCACAGTAGCAAAACCTATCATTGAACCATTCATAGAGGCAAAGTGATGTTTTGGCATACCGCTATGTGTTATATACGGAGAATGAAGGAAGAATTTTCGCACCTTCCTACAATAGTAATGAAGAAAGGTATATTTCCAGTGACGATTATTGTTGGATATGATAAGAATGAAAGCAGAAATGATAAAAGTTCTCTCTCTTTTCATAAGCGCTTGCAGAGGCTCATTATTCTTTATCTGAGCATTATGATAACACACGTATTGTGTTGTAGTGACAAGATTTCCAGAGCCAGGGCACTCAACAGCTTACAGATTCAGCTGCGTTATATCTGCTGTGACATTAAGATTTTATAAGCGCCCAGCAGTCAAGAGCTTACATCACCGACACCACAATCGATACAGCGTTTTTGGTTTGAGAGTGCATCGTTGTATACAGTCATTTCTGAGCCTGGTCTCGTAATATAGTTGTAATGAAAGAAAAGTCACTTACAACAGGTTATTGGTAATATCAGCGATAATGACATAGATTACATGCGTAACTTCCTGCAACTTAAGGAGAAGTAAGAGAAGGAAAGAGAAAGAGAGAGAAAGGGAGAGGGATGGAGAGAGAGAGAGAGAGAGAGAGAGAGAGAGAGAGAGAGAGAGAGAGAGAGAGAGAGAGAGAGTTGTAAAAACTTCATCGAAGTCAGTTGATATTCTGTATAATTTTACGTTATCAAGTCTCCCGTGAACTTAACTCATGAAATGAAAATATAGGCACCGGAAGATAATTCTTCAAGCTCCGTATCATTCCCAACCGTGACATTTCTATTATAATTATAAGTAACTTTTAATAATGCATTTTTTAAGATAGTATAGATTGAGGAGATCAATAGCAAACTCCAAATCACTACCTCTATTACAGGCAACATAAAACATAATCTTCTGGCCCAATCGAACATTGAACACCGAGATCCGAGGCAGCTTTTCGCAACACCCCAATCACAATGCAATAATGAAGAATTCACGGCACGTGATTTTTCGCCACTGAAAAGCCGAGCCATGCTGATTTCCTATTGATCTGGTCACGCTCTGATCCCGATTATAACTATTGACCCAAAACAGATCCAAACCATATGTGTGTTTACAAGCGAATAACTTTTGTCAGCAGAATAACAGTGGCCGAATTCTTACTCTATTTGCACCTCTGCTGCAATTCTTCCTTTCCTCGTGTTCTTCACTACTTTAGTCTTTTAAATTGATTTATTTTTGGCTTGTATTTTGTGTCATTGATGTAGGTTTTCAGAATTCCATTTCCATAATAAACTTTCACACGTAATTCCAACACGTGAGCAACTAAGCTTGAGCGATTTAGCCCCACTTAGTTATATTTTCACAAACCTTATAACTTAAAGAGCGCTTTACAACGTATCGGAGCCGTTTCATTAGATAATCAATACAAATCGCAGTGCCTTCCACTACCTATCGAACCCAATAAATTATAGCTTTCACTCAGGTATACAACTGATAATGACGATCAATAGTTTTATTGAGCTTGTAGGAGTGCCCTACTATCTCCTATCATAGATCACTGCCAGGAAACATTTAGTCGGAGAGTTAAAGACCGCATTTTCACACCACAGGATAGAAAGAAAATTTTTTTTTAATGTTAGGACGACGGGTTTTTCAATTGCAAGAATGCACTAAACTGAATATTCAGGCTGGTCCATACAAAACGTGACATTAAAACTAATGGCGAAGTTCAGCTTGATACGAGGAACTGCACATGTCTGTTTTGGTTAGTTATTTAAAAGGAACAAGATTAACCCTGATAATTTCAAATGGGACCAGAAATGGTGGGAAAGAGGGTGGGGGGGTGAAGAAGAATACTTAATGACGAACCTACAGTGGGCATGTTTTCTTTAATGTCTGAATAAATTAGTTTTAATTCCAAGGTTCGATTTAAGTATTCAGATTACTTTATTAGGGGTTGGTTAAAGTTATTTATTTGTGAACTAAATATGAAAGAGACTGACATCATGTGTAATAGAACAATCTTTTAAACCCTTAATGCATTATTAAAGAATTCAGTCCCACTGTAATATGGAATTTTCTAATAGCATTCAATGTTCTATCAATATTTTGAACCAGCAGTAAAAATAAAGATATTAGTAACTGCATGTAAAAGGGGAAATGGTCATTATAACATATCATGGGATATTCTGCTAGAAGTATTGAGCCTAATTTTATACATAGTTCTCGTCCGTTTTCGGAAATAGGTTAGCGAGAAGATGGCCGAAAAAATGCCTGTTCTTTGTGGGATTCGAACATTCGACAAATAGTAGTGTCAGCATTCGTTGCCTTGTACTTAGAGAGCATGACTTAAATAAATCGCCACTCCGTTTCCTAAAATTATATTTTCATAGCAACTTTACAAAAAACCTCAATTTGAGTAACTTCCTCACTTGAATAGGAAGATTCGAATCTCCTTTGTAGTAGTAGTAGTAGTAGTAGTAGTAGTAGTAGTAGTAGTAGTAGTAGTAGTAGTAGTAGTAGTAGTAGTAGTAGTAGTAGTAGTAGTAGTAGTAGTAGTAGTAGTAGTAGTAGTAGTAGTAGTAGTAGCAGTATTAGTAGTAGTAGCAACACCAGTAGTAGTAGTCGTAGTAGTAGTAGTAGTAGTAGTAGTAGTAGTAGTAGTAGTAGGTGGTAGCAGCAGCAGCAGTAATTGTGGTAGTAGTAGTAGTAGTAGGTGGTAGTAGTAGGTAGGTAGTAGTAGTAGTAGTAGTAGTAGTAGTAGTAGTAGTAGTAGGTAGTAGTAGTAGTAGTAGTAGTAGTAGTAGTAGTAGTAGTAGTAGTAGTAGTAGTAGTAGTAGTATTAGTAGTAGTAGTAGTAGTAGAAGTAGCAGCAGCAGTAGCAGCAGCAACACTATTAGTAGTCGTATAAGTTGTAGTAGCAGCAGCAGCAGCAACACTAGTGGTAGTAGTAGAAGTAGTAGTAGTACTAGTAGTAGTAGTAGTAGTAGTAGTAGTAGTAGCAGTAGTAGTAGAACAAGTAGTAGTAGTAGTAGTAGTAGTAGTAGTAGTAGTAGTAGTAGTAGTAGTAGTAGTAGTAGTAGTAGTAGTAGTAGTAGTAGTACTAGTAGTAGTAGTAGTAGTAGTAGTAGTAGTAGTAGTAGTAGTAGTAGTAGTAGTAGTAGTAGCAGTAGCAGTAGTAGTAGTAGTAGTAGTAGTAGTAGTAGTAGTAGTAGTAGTAGTAGTAGCAGCAGCAGTAGTAGTAGTAGTAGTAGTAGTAGTAGTAGTTGTAGTTGTAGTTGTAGTTGTAGTAGCAGTAGTAGTAGTGGTAGTGGTAGTAAGAGTGGTAGTAGATTTTTTTTTACAAATTTTGTGAGCAAGAAATAGTGGAAATATGGGAAAGAGTAAGGATGAATTAGTAAATAAAATTGAATTTAGAGAATTTCATTTTTTTCTCCAAGCACCTATTACTTAAGTCAAACGCATTTTGAAAAGGCCGTGCAATTTCCAGCTAAGGTTTTAACGTGTTTGCTATCTGTGACAAGTAAGACAGCTTTATTCTTCAACTTATATAATATAAAGTGTAATAATAATAAATAAATAACAATATTTTTGTACCTATTTTACACGGATAATAATAAATAACATAATCCCCAGTGGCAGGCGCTCATCGAGCAGACATTGAAAGGTTGTCTTAAGTCTCTACAAACCAAGTTACTCGAATCGTGATTTTAATCATCGTTTAAAAAAAAAAGGGAGGGGGGGGCAACCAAAAAAAATGTAAATATAGGAAAGAATTGACTTGTTTGCGTTTTTGTTAGTTTGTAGAAGGCATCCATTGATTAAATAGCGTAGCATCACAAACCATGGCCACCAATTTCACTTAATCAATCTCAGAGAAGCTTTAACCTTCACTGTGGATAACCTGAAACACCAGTCTGAACGAGTCAGCGTTTGGGCGCCACATATAACGATACCTTTTTTTCATTTATTTTTTTAAACTGTAGGCTAGTTTAAAAATGCATGTGAACAAATAATATCTTGTGATTCTGCTAAGTAAAAACAGATTTATCAATGTGCTAAAGCTGTTTATTTACATTGATAAAGGTAGATCTTGATTATTTCTAATTCCCAACTTAAAAATCTTCCGAGAGTAAGATTCTAGTTTCAGTTTCTCCGCCATAGCAACGGATGAAATGCGGAAATGCACAGAATTAAGGGCACAAATATTGTTTTCTAACATTGCTGGCGAATATAAATTTAAAAACTTTTGCTTTACTCACATAATAGTCATCCAACCATCTGTCCAGTTTTTCCTGCAGAACAGAAAAAGTACCGATATTCACGAGTCGTTTCAGTGACTCCGCCATTTTCGACGCCGAGTGTCAAAGTGTGTTAACCCTTTCAGGACATGCGCAATAGACGCTGAATCGCCACATGACCTGCCAGGGTTATAAGATAATATGCCAAGTTAGTTTTTGTGTGCCAAATATTCGCAACAACAATTTTTTTAAAGAAAACATTGCGTTTTGTCATAGTGGTTTTTGTTAGTGGTGAAATTATTGTTGCTGCTGTTGTCACTGTTTCTGTTGTTTCTTTTCTGTTGTGACGTTTTTGTTCAGCTTGATGATGATGATGATGATACTCGAGCAGAATTAGTCGTAGAAGTAGTAGTAGTAGTAGTAGTAGTAGTAGTAGTAGTAGTAGTAGTAGTAGTAGTAGTAGTAGTAGTAGTAGTAGTAGTAGTAGTAGTAGTAGTAGTAGTAGTAGTAGTAGTAGTAGTAGAAGTAGAAGTAGTGGTAGTAATAGTAGTAGTATTTTCATTATTATTATTATTATTATTATTATTATTATTATTATTATTATTATTATTATTATTATTATTATTATTATTATTATTATTATTATTATTATTATTATCATTATCATTATTATTACTATTATTATTATTATTATTATTATTATTATTATTATTATTATTATTATTATTATTATTATTATTATTACTATTATTATTATTATTATTAAAACAACGTGGGAACAAAATATTTGTACAGATTCATCTCATGCAAATGTTTAGTTAAATTCAAAGTATTCAATATATTTTATTAAAATGCAGCTAAGGGTGTAGTTTTTACAGTCGTTTTGGTAAGGTCATTTTTTGGTCAGTGTTGTCTTTACTGCTTCCTGTTTATTAATTGATTATACAAATAAAATTGAACAATTGTGCTAGTCGGTAAAATGAAAATAACAGTCCTTTTCCCGTTTTCAATGCATAAAATTTTCTCTCTCATTATCTAGCAACACTACTTGTTTTAAGACGGAATTAATTATTTTCGAGGGCATAGGAGAAAGAAGGTTGCACACAACATTAACAAAAGGTGTCAAAAATGAAACCTTTACTTTTTCTGTCCTTACTATAAAAACAAAAACAGGAATATAAAATTGTTTATTCATCAATCAAGAACATACTGCCTATTCTGTCTTTCTCTCTCATATTCTTCCTCCCTCTTTCCATCTTTACCTCCTTTTTTGTTCTATTTCTTTTTTTTTTTTAAATCTCTTTATCATTGTACCTCTCACTCTTTTCTAGTTCCTGCGCTAAACCTCTCCAAGGGAGACCATGTATTGAAGATATGACAATTAATCATATCGGTTTCTTTTAATCATTGCTGTCCTTGCATTTGTTTTTCTGTGTTTAAATTCCTTAGTTTGTTTCCCTCCTATTATTCAATGTAATATTAACATATTATTATTTGAAACTCTTACCAATTTCCTCCCTCTCTCTCTCTCTCTCTCTCTCTCTCTCTCTCTCTCTCTCTCTCTCTCTCTCTCTCTCTCTCTCTCTCTCTCTCTCTCTCTCTCTCCTCTCTCTCTCTCTCTCTATCTATCTATCTATCTCTCCCCCTGTCTCTCTCTCTCTCTATCTATCTATCTATCTGTCTATATCCTACTCCCTCTCTCTCTCTCTCTCTCTCTCTCTCTCTCTCTCTCTCTCTCTCTCTCTCTCTCTCTCTCTCTCTCTCTCTCTCTCTCTCTCTCTCTCTCTCTCTTTCTCTCTTTCTCTTTTTCTTACTCAATTTTTTATTCTCCCGATCTATCTATCTATTCATTCATCCATCCATCTCAATAGTTATTTACATGTAAAGATCCAAATGACTGCAAAGCTCCTTTACCAATTGCATTAGTTGAAAACAAGATTTCATTTCCCATGCGCACGACTGCTTTGATCGTTAAACTCTTGATCTAGTCTGTCCGTTCACTAGGGCTTGGAAGACTAGAGTATCAGCCAGTACTATCTGTCTAGCCTAGACAGATGATACTGGTATCAGCAGTAGAGCGTCGGGCTGACAATAGTGCGATTACGTAATATTATCGAATCTTGACATCTGGTAGCCGGACAACCTGATGGTCAGGTCGGTCCTCTTCTTTACAGCTTTATCGTAGATCTCACGGGAATCGTTTTTGAACAAAATTATGAAAATTGGAAAACGCGAAGAGTCTTGGAAATTTCTTTTTTCGTTTAGTTTGTTTATCTTTTTTTATTTGAGTATAAAGTGTATGTCTTTTAATCTAATGGGATAGTTTAGGTAGTTTCAATTTTTTTTTATTATTTTTATCCTTTCAACTTTTTTTCTCCTTATTACTGATCGGTTATAGGTGGCTTCAAAGGAAGGTGGAAAATGTATTCACTTTTCAGTTCCCTATGTTTATTTGATACTAAAAACGATTATCATAGGCAGAAATGAAAGAGCCTCCATCATCATTTTAATCATTAACATTGGCATCGTTTTATTTCATCTTCAACGAAGATTATGATCGACACCATTTTTGTTATCTATTTCATCGTTATCACCATTCATTATCATCATCATCATCATCATCATCATCATCATCATCATCATCATCATCATCATTATTATCATCATACTCTTCTTGGTCTTATGCCCTTCATTTTTGTTTTATTCCTCACCTGCCCTTATTTAACATGGTCATCATCATTACCATCATCATCATCATCATCTTCATCATTATTATTATCATCATCATCATCATCATCATCTTTATTATCATCATCATCATCATCATCATCATCATCATCATCATCATCATCATCATCATCATAATCAATATTATCAGCATCACCATATCCATATTTACTGTTTATCACATGTAACGTTCTGATCGTTCAAAAATTTTACTAGCGTCATCCTAGAATTGAAGAGATTTCTATTAAAGAAAACAGATATTTGCCATTGACAACATTCTTGTGCTTTTAGGTTATTTTCATTATAGATGTTATGAGGTTGGCAATAGAAACTTCTAAGAAAAGATAAACACTGGTCTTATAATAAATATTGCAGTAAAAAAATTGCTGCTCTCTGCGTTATATTTTAGGTCATTTATTTATTACATTTTAGAACATTAAAATTACAAAATTATCTGTAATCTATATTTTCATCAATTCTATTGTGCAAAGAGCTTGATGCTAGCGCATGATTTTGTTGAGAAAAACAAAATGGCGACACTTCATATTTCTTTCTACCCAATATATTATCTATCTTAACTTTTTTTCCTGATATTTAGTATGAACTTCACGTCCGGATACGGTTCAGTGCAGCAAGGGTAATATTTTGTTTCAGATTCAACGTATGTTCCTAGGAGATCAAATCTCTCATCTTCCTCGTAGTTCCATTTAGTAAAGTCATTTTTGTTCGCTGTGAGGTGGATGAGCAGGCCATGGTAGGTCCAGGAACCGTACTTGAGTGTACAGTTGGTCCCCTCAGTACTCTCGAAGCTTCCAAGCTTGCAGCGGAACCGGATACGCTCG
>JAWDGP010004681.1:0-10000 GCA_033675545.1 Elysia crispata | reverse complement strand
GATCATCGTTACATAGCGACATTGCTGGTATTATTTTCGCTGGCATAAACTTAAAGAAGCTCAGCAACGTATTGAGTCCAACTCTTTATCAGTGGTGACGCAAAAGGTTCACTTGTTTTGGAAAGAAAGTTGAGATGGTGTTCCAGGTAAATATGAGCCAGGTATGGCATCAAAAGTCTAATGCTCAAAGTAAGAAAAAGGTTTAAATGTCAAGAAAAAAAAAATACCTAGCGCAGACGTTTTTGTTGTAACTATTGTTGTTTAGCGCTTGTAGATTACTTTGATATCAAGACAGCTCAGACTTAAACGATATTTTATTGCAACGTAATAAAAGTCCATGCTGAAAAAAAGAAATATTAAATCAGAAAAAAAAGCGAATGAAAGAAAACAGTTAACTGAAATGAAGATATGCACCAATTTGCCTTTTTCTTTTTTTAATTGAAAATTTCGGCTTCTTTTTAGATTAATTTTTTTTACATGGATCCAGTGACTTTCCAGAGCTGGTTGGATGGGATCTAACTTTTCACATACAAGTCTCACCTAGAATTGTACCCCAGACCGCCTGCTTTAGTGACTCGCAGCATATTTTAAAGTTATATTTCAGTTTTTTTAACCTGGATAAGCAGTTGCATAATAATTATAAAAACGAAAAAAATCTCTTTTTTTTTTTTTTTTTTTTTGGGGGGGGGAGGGTATTAAAATTCTTTTCTCATCAGAATATTTGAATATCAAATAATCTTCTTGGAAATATTTCATGTGCATTTCAAAAGAGGAAATGGTTACTTCCCTTTAAAGATTCGAACAAAACAGAAATAGAAATTTTCAGTGCAGTGCGAAAATATTTTTTGTTGTTTTTTTTTTAAATTTGCGAAAAGGATTTGCAGCATCATAGTACATTAAATAACTGGATATTTGCAGTGGAGAAAGGTGTTTGTTCGAGTTGATTCCAAAGATGATGAAAAGAGCATAACATTTATGATAGCGAATTTACTCAACGTAACACAACAATGCTTTTGATGGATTTTTTCCTCACAATGCCTTACCATAAGCAAAAACGCATAGCCAAGTTAAAAGAAGAGAGCTCTCCATGGTGAAAGTTTACAAAACAGCCTATTCGAGAGCACAAAAAGTCCGCTTTATAGGCAACGGCTTCAAATTGGGTACGAAAAATTACACTTAACAAGACTCCATTATCCACATAAAATACGTCGGTGCAAAGCATGATTCACAGAAATGGAGAGTATTATTAGGGTAACAAGGGGGGTAATTTAAGGTCTGTTATTGAGATTGGTCATACAACAAGAATCGCAACTATATTTTTCTGTTACTATACATTTTTTTAACGAGCAGGTTGACACTAATGCTTCTACCTAAGTTTCTTTTGCACTGTTTCCCACAGTATTTTTATACCCACTGAAGCATTTTGCCCCGCAGGACATACAAATGTTTAGATTTATCAGTGTCGTAATTTAGTGAAAAATGTAAGTAACTCTCTAAACAAGCCTATCCCTTCTGGCAAGATATATGGTCTACAGACTTGTGTTACAGATTCAATCTTTATTATTCACTCTTTTTTAATAATGAATTCTTTCTCTCCCTCCCTCACTCTCTCTCTCTCTCTCTCTCTCTCTCTCTCTCTCTCTCTCTCTCTCTCTCTCTCTCTCTCTCTCTCATTCACTCTCTCTCACTCGTTTTTTTGTTTTTTTTTAACAATCTCCTTTCATCTCTTTGCGCATCTCTTATTCTGTCCCTTCCTTTTCTTCCTCTTTCTCTCTACACCTTTTTTTCTGTTCCCTCTTCTTACTTTTTGATTCTCTCTCTCTCTCTCTCTCTCTCTCTCTCTCTCTCTCTCTCTCTCTCTCTCTCTCTCTCTCTCTCTCTCTCTCTCTCTCTCTCTCTCAAAGTACAAATGCATGAACTTTTTTCCATAACTTTTCTTTTCTATATCTCTGTCTCCCTTAGTCCATCTCTCTCTCTCTCTCTCTCTCTCTCTCTCTCTCTCTCTCTCTCTCTCTCTCTCTCTCTCTCTCTCTCTCTCTCTCTCTCTCTCTCTCTCTCTCCCTCTGTCTCTTAAAGTACAAATGCATGAACTTTTTTCCATAACTTTTCTTTTCTATATCTCTGTCTCCCTTAGTCCATCTCTCTCTCTCTCTCTCTCTCTCTCTCTCTCTCTCTCTCTCTCTCTCTCTCTCTCTCTCTCTCTCTCTCTTTCTGCCTTTTGTCTACCTCTCAATCCATCCGTCCCTTTATCTCTTTCTTCCTCTCTCTGACTAACATGAACACAGAAGATGACTCTTCCCCCTCCCCTCACGCTCCCCATCACTGATCCTCTTTTTAACTCTCAGTCCCTCTTTCTCTAACTGCTTCTTTCTCTCCTCCCCTCGTCTTTGTGTACTCTATTTCTCTGGATATATCTCTTCCTCTTTCTTTCTTTCTCCTCTTTCTCTCTATCTCTTAATTCCCACCCCACCCCCTCCCACCCCCTTTCCCGTTCCACTTTCTATCCCCAACCCACCTTTATCCCTTCTTTTTCTCAATCTTTCATTTCTTTTTTTTTTTTTGTCTCTTATTTTGCTGTTTCTGAATGTCTTTTCTCTGTCTGTATGTGTCTGTGTGTCTCTCTCACTCTCTCTCTCTCTCTCTCTCTCTCTCTCTCTCTCTCTCTCTCTCTCTCTCTCTCTCTCTCTCTCTCTCTCTCTCTCATTCACTCTCTCACTCGTTTTTTTTTTTTTTTAACAATCTCCTTTCATCTCTTTGCGCATCTCTTAGTCTGTCCCTTCCTTTTCTTCCTCTTTCTCTCTACACCTTTTTTTCTGTTCCCTCTTCTTACTTTTTTGATTATCTCTCTCTCTCTCTCTCTCTCTCTCTCTCTCTCTCTCTCTCTCTCTCTCTCTCTCTCTCTCTCTCTCTCTCTCTCCCTCTGTCTCTTAAAGTACAAATGCATGAACTTTTTTCCATAACTTTTCTTTTCTATATCTCTGTCTCCCTTAGTCCATCTCTCTCTCTCTCTCTCTCTCTCTCTCTCTCTCTCTCTCTCTCTCTCTCTCTCTCATTCACTCTCTCTCACTCGTTTTTTTGTTTTTTTTAACAATCTCCTTTCATCTCTTTGCGCATCTCTTATTCTGTCCCTTCCTTTTCTTCCTCTTTCTCTCTACACCTTTTTTCTGTTCCCTCTTCTTACTTTTTTGATTATCTCTCTCTTTCTCTCTCTCTCTCTCTCTCTCTCTCTCTCTCTCTCTCTCTCTCTCTCTCTCTCTCTCTCTCTCTCTCTCTCTCTCTCTCTCTCTCTCTCTCTCTCTCTCTCTCTCTCTCTCTCTCTCTCTCTCTCTCTCTCACTCGCTCGATCGCACATTCGTTTGCCGTTGGTATTTATTGTTTGAAAGCGGTTGGTATCCTATACATGTAGTTAATCACAGGAAATTTCTTATCTTTAAGGAAAGGCGGCCTCGGAATACGCCAGCCATTTATAGTAGGACACGGATAATTAAGAGAGTGTTAAGTTGCAGGTCAGTTCAAAGAAGAAAGTTGCTCTTAGAGTTTCGTTCAGTTAAATGTCTGTTCGCCTTCTCTGACTTGTAAATCTCTTTCTCAAAATCATTTTGGACATCTTTAAAATTAATATACATTAAGATGGAGTAATCATACCTTTCCATTTATTTTTTACCGTAGTTTAAGCACAAAACACTATACTTTTATGATTATGCTTAAATCATAATATTGTATCTTTTTTCAATATGGAACTATTAATTTCAAAATTTCCCAGTATTCCAGATAACAATTACTTTTACCATGCACCATATTTATGTTCCTTTTTGCTTTTTGTTTTGGTTCGTTTTTTAATTTAAATTGTTAATTTTTTCTCTACTTTATTCGACTTTAATACTTTTAGAACTCTTATTTAATTCAGGTAAACTATTCTAAGCTGAAATTTTATCGAGGGTAGACCATTTTTTTGGGGGGGAAATAAATGGATTTAGAATCATCTTCAACCTTAATGTAATTTAAATTCATTTTCATGCTATAACCAAGCAGGGGGTTCCAAATAGTGCTATGTTTTTAGCACATGCAGCAAAAGCATCTGCTCCTTCCAATGTTAAGAGATGCACAAATTCAGATTCTAGTAGTTGTATAAAACAGCCAATGGCCTTAAGACTGGTAAGTCTTAAGATATACTCAGTCTGACCCGAAGGCCAAAAAAATTAAAGAATTCAACTACAGATCCTTTTCGTTTAAATTTTTTCTCTGATCTTTGTTTCCAGTTTTTTATGATTTATTTTGCTCCATCTCCATTTTTTACCTAACTGCATCGACACTCCTTGATTTGTCGTACGCAATGGAAAGTTAATGAAGGGTCGAGTTTTCATCTTTTATGTGTAACTTTAAGCTAAGTGAAGCTATTGTATAAAGATAAAGAAGGCTTCACACAATATTTCGTTTTATATCAGTGCGTTCCAATTAAAACAGCCCAGATACTACTTTAAATTTTGTTCCATTTCACGATATTTACAGGCAGATTTGAGGATAGAGGGAGTTGCAATGCTATGATTCGTTGTTGATACTGCATAAAACACCGATCTCTGCATCTGTTAAAAATTTTAGGTAATCTAGTTAACATAACTTTGTCAAGTCGTTTACATTGTCGTTATATCATTATTAAAGCCTGTCATTAACGTTCTTCTAACCATGCTATAAGTATAATGGCAATAAGCGTTTTTTTATCCTTTTTATTCAGTCTCTGACACCACCACAATCAAATTTTAAACAATATCCTTAACACCGCATTCATTATGATCGCTATTATTTTGCGAATCAACGCCATCTGTATTGTTGACTTTAATGGCATCAACATCATGACAACCCTCTATATTATCTTAATCACCATCATTACAACCCTCTATATTATCTTCATCACCATCATTAACATCATCTTCCAGGTCATCATCATCGTCATCCATGCCTTTCCTATCATCCAAAACATTAGTCTACACAATAATGGCATCAGAATCAGTTTTGTTCTTCTTACGGTGACAATAATCCACCGTATTTCCTCCTTCCGAGCTACCCTCATCATGTCCTTATTGCTTATAATATCATTACTCTTGCCATCACTATCATCACCAAAATCATCATCTTCCTCATTTTCAATGTCCAAAGATCACTTATCTTTATGAAGTTATTGAATTATTCTGTTCTTTCATGCGGTTATTGTTGTTTTCTAACGACAACATAAATCTTAATATTCATTATAACTTTCTTCATTAATGAAACTTATATTTTTTCTCACACATTATCACCATGGACTTTGTCATTAAATTTCAGGTCTCGAAAGCGAACCGTAATCTTCTTCTTTCAAAAGACATGACTCAAAATCTATTCCTTTACTTTTATATAGAAAGAGTTTAATATAAAACAATCTGAATGTCTTCAAATTAAAAATCACAGTGGATCAATATTAGGCAGAATGACTGTGGTTACCAGTTAAGCGAGAAAAAAAAGTATGGAAAACTTTCTATTTATGAAGAAAAATACATAGAGAGCTGTGTTAAATTCGATACTTTTATTTTATTTTTTCAAATCAAAATACTTCAGTAAATAAAATCAAGAAATAAGAGTGGAAACTCCCCTCAATCTTCACCATGAGAACAAGCTCCTGAGAGCGTTTCTCTTGCGGATGTTAAGCGTGAACACCACACTTGGGTACGACTCAGAACAGCAGGGGTAGTGTTTGACCTGCACCTCTGTGTAGGTATTCAGGAGCTCAATTCGTGGATTTTTCTGGAAGCTGTCTGTTGTGACATCGTTCCCAATAAGACCTATTTTGTCCCCACTGCGGGTCCAGGACCCATACCGCAGTGTACAGTTGGAGCCCTCGTCAGTCTCAAACTTCTCCAGGTTACAAGTGAAGCGAATGCGCTCGTTTGGGATGTAGAAGGTTTCTCCATCGGGGTTAACAACGGCGAGAGGGGGTGAGAGACTTTCAGGGGCATGCACAGGGTTGTAGGCCACGATATCCGGCGTCCAAATGTGCTTTATGTCCACGGAGATCGGACCCTTGTGCTTGGCCTTATCTTCCTGGGTTATGAATGGGTTTTTCCAGCCGATGGTGCGCATGGCCATTATCTCTACCTCATCTCTGGTGGTGTCCACCTGGCGTATGGCCGCCAGGTCCAGTCCTAAGGTCACCTTCAGAGGCTGCTCACGTGCTGGAAAGAGACCTGGGTCACTGTCTCTTAGCAACATTGTGTAAAACTCGTTACTTTCTCTTGTGTCAGACTGAACAAAGCTGGCTGAAAGTATATCGATGAAAAATGTTCAAGTACGTTCAATAAACATTAGTTACTCATGTATCTTGTAGCAGACTACTTTGCGCCGTTAGCAACGGTAAACAAATACATGTGCCTGAAGCAACGTCCATACAAACCAGAATAGCCATATTTTATAAAATAGAGATGTATGTACGGTGCATATTAAGACACAGCAAAGCCGAACATTTCATTAAACTGCAATTTTTTTTTTCAGTTTACGTACTGAAAATATTTGGAAAGTTTGAGTTTACCAGACGTATTCGAAAGAGAAAGAGAGAGAGAGGGGGGGAGAGGGAAAGGGAGAGAAGGAGAGAGGGGGAAGAGAGAGAAAGAGAGAGGGGCGTGAGAACGGAGGGAGAGAGTCCTGATCTTCAAATTCTTTATATTACTTTTTCACTTGTATAGTAAATTACCTTGGATTGTTGTACTTTTTTATATTTTAATTAATTATTCTATTTTAAATGGACACCAAGCATACTTCAAATGATCGAAAAAAGAGAACACAGATTGAAATAATTTTTAAAAAAGCACCTGATTATACAAGCGAGTGGAAGCGGGGCGAGTTTTATCGTATCTCATTTTCTTTTATTACTAGAGAATCATGTTTCTCGTTTTTCGGATTTTTTTTTTTTTGTTTGTTTTGTTTTTAGGGGGGTTGTGTTAAGACTTTAAAGTATAAATTAAATAATAAAAAGCAATTACAGAGTACGATGAAATATAATAGCTTAATAAATAAGAACGTAGATAAATATAATCAGTAATAGGATAAAAACAGATTGTGAAAGCACTTTGATGTGAAACAGTGACTGTTCAAACTTTTAAATGAATTAATGAGTTTACGTATAAAAAAAAGTGTCATGATTTTCTTCTTTTTAATTTAAAGATATGAAAAGACAGACCAACGTTGGGTTTTTTTTTTTTTCTTGTTGTTGATTTTTGTCGTTTGTAATCTTTACGAAAACACCTAAGAAGCGGCTAATAGCTGTTAAAGTATCACCCATTTTCTAATCCATTCTTATGGTTGTGGTTATGGCACAGAAAACTGCTTCAGAATATAGTAAATTAACTGACCAAACTACATGTATAAACATCATTATAAGAGTTAATGGGGTTATGTAAACTAAACATAAAAGTTTCTATAATATTACTGTAAAAATCTGTTCATAGACATTTCGGTGAAGTCTGAGCTCTCATTTCGGAAAACGTATTTCTATTTGAACCACTTCACGGTCAAAACGTAATAATCTGTGTGTAACCTGTGTGTATCCTGTGTGTAACCTGTGTGTAACCTGTGTGTAAGTCTTGTTAGTTGCTTTCTGTGTAGTTCTGACTGTTTGTGGAATAGATATCATGGTCCATAGTTTACTTTAATGGTAAAAGAGTCCCTTGATTTTAGATTAACCCTCTATTACAATGAACGAATGAATGTTCTAATTTTTTCCCTCGTTTCTATTGTTATTGTTGTCTTTCTGCTTGTTTGATTTTGCTTGTGTCGTAGGTGTTTGGTTGTTTGTTTTTTTTCTTTGGTATTTTTTGGTTTCTTTTTTTTTTGTTGTTGTTTTATTTTTTTTTTTGGATTAGGCTTGTGTTTAGTTTTTTTTTTTTTTTTTTGCGGTTTTTTTTTTTTTTTTTTTTTTTTGTTTATCTTTTCTTCTTTTTTTTTTTAACTAAATTTTATGTTTTTGAGTTTATATTGAATATCTGAGCTATACTGTGCTTAAGAAGGTTTTTCTTTCTTTGCCATGCTAGAAGGTTAAACAGACAATTATATTTTGCGCAATATATTATTCTATATTGTTCTAGTGCCTTACCGTAGCCAGCCACGCAGATGCAGATTACAAGTAACGCACGCTCCATTGTGAATATTGTAACTGCTGGATCTAGAACAACAACAGTCAAAGACAAGCTCTTCCTGCTGCTTTTACAGAGTTTTTTTTTTAGGAGAATATTTGTGATCAGTGTGGAAGCTAAAGCTGCAGTGCTGCGCCAGTTCCCTCTTATACCACACTGGAAAAGGGGGCGTATCATGTACCAGAGATAGAAATGAGTTTGAAGGTGTTTGTTTCCATTCCCTCAGAAGAATCGTGTTGTCTGGCACTTCTCGACAAATGTATTCCATCTAAGTCGTGCAGTTCTTGTCTGTTTCTCGTCGCTAGAGAAGATAGTACAGGAAGATAAGAGTCCACGTATGATAACATCGCTGGTGTGGCGTCCACAACGCATGTCTTTTGTTAAGAATTTATTGAACCATTCCATAACTAGGTGAGTCTTTTAGGGGTCCCGTTATTTAGTGATAAGACACAAGAGATCAAGAAGTCGAATATTTGCTCGACCATCTGCTTTGTCATTAGAGGCCACACATGAGTCCGATGGGTTATCTAATCAAATTTTAAATGAGCTTTGAAATAAAAGAGGAAATTGCATTATTATCATTTTCATCGTCATCGTCATCATTATCATCATCATTCTCATCATCAGTGTGACTATTATCATCATCAGCATCACCATCATATTCATCATCATCATCATCACCTCCATCGTTATACTTATCATCATCATCATCCGCAACAGCAGTAGCAGCATTACCATCTTTATATTCATCATCATGATCATCAACATTATCAATATTATCATCATCATCATCCTCATCATCATCATCACCATATCATCAAGAATGATGCGCTATAGCCTTGGCGACTGAGTGATTTGTCTTTCCACATTTCTCCATCCCTCTTTGCTTCCTTCTTGAGTTGAGCCTCTTGGTCAATCTATCTATCATATTTTTTTGCTGAGCTCCCAAGCCGCGCTTTTAATTTCCGAGTAATCCTCGTGATATGCTTCCGTATCTTATTACATAGCCAAAAAGGGTTGCTTAGTGTTTTCGAATATCGTTTGAGTGATCTTTTTGAATCAGCTTAACACAAGGAAAGAGTGTGAATTGAAAAGTGTTATAGAAACAAGTCAATTTTTTGTCAAATCTGAGGTATTCACCAAGAAAGAAAATAAATTTTAACACAAATAATTTCAGAAAATAACAGTGCGTTTTATTTTGGGGTTGAAGATAAAATTTTACGTGTTCAAGTTATCATAAAATAAAAATATATGTAATAGGGTGATACGTTCATGACTAAAAAAAAAAAAAAAAAAAAAAATATATATATATATATATATATATATATATATATATATATATACATATATAAGTCTATTTCATAGAATTTTTCTAAAAATTTGAACACAGTTAATTAAAGGTCCGAGAAAGATGGTGCACTTTTGGACTAGCTTAAGCTCTAGTACTATCAGATTATATTAACTTGAAAAGAGTAACCGATTTACTGAATCTTTAAATAATCGTTTGTACCGGTTTCCGTTCTCTAACTCGCTTTTTTTTTCGTTTCCATTTTTCATCCTTTTTTTTCCCATTACCCCACACTTTTGTCAGTCAGTTAATCAATCTGTTTTTTTACTTTTAAGTCACCCAATTAGATTTTTAAAAAAATAAGAGTTTCTTTGAGACTGAGCCTTTAATTGAAATCCTATTCGTTACAACAAGTGAGGTGAGAATGACAATAATTGAGATAGTTGACACAGGAGACCCATCTACTTCCCATCCAATCAAAAAGCATACGGCCATCCTTTACCAGTCAAAGATGGCACCGAATCCGCTCTCACGTTTCTTGATGTTGAATGAGAAT
>JAWDGP010004680.1:47500-52010 GCA_033675545.1 Elysia crispata | reverse complement strand
TTACAGATGTATCTAGCGCCCTCCAGACAAAGCCCGATGGTGTCTCTAGCTGGCTCCCGGTTTCCCAGAACGTTCACTGTAATATTACAGATGTATCTAGCAGATTTCCAGACTTAAGACAGATGAATGGTGTCTCTAGCTGGCTCCCAGTTCCCAAGAACATTTACTGTAATGTTACAGATGTATCTAGTGCCGCCAGACTTAAGTCCGACGGTGTCTCCAAGCTGGCTCCCAGTTCCCAGAACGTTTACTAAGTAATGTTACAGATGTATCCAGCGTTTCCAGACTTAAAATCCGATGGTGTCACTCTGTAAGCTTCAGCTCCCAGTTCCCAAGAACGTTTGCATAATATGCCGATGTATCTAGCGTTTCCATACTTCAAATCGATGGTATAGCTGGCTCCAAGTTCCCAGAACGTTTACTGTAATGTTACTACACAGATGTTATGCTAGCGTTTCCAGACTTCAAAACAGATGGTGTCTCTAGCTGGCTCCCAGTTCAGGAACGATTTTACTGTAATCATGCAGATGTATCTAACGCCTGAACCAGTCCGATGGTGTCCTCTAGCTGGCTCCCAGTTCCACAGAACGTTTACTGTCGCCAATGTTACAGGTGTATCCTGCTAAGCGCTTGCTCCAGACTTAAGTCCGACGGTGTCTCCAGCTGGCTCCCAGTTCCCAGAACGACATGCAAGCAGCAATGTTACAGATGTATCTAGCGTTTCCATACTTAAGTCCGATGGTGTCTCTAGCTGGCTCCCAGTTCCCAGAACGTTTACTATAATGTTACAGATGTACCTAGCGTTTCCAGACTTAAATCCGATGGTGTCTCTAGCTCTCTCCAAGTTCCCACAACGTTTACTGTAATGTTACAGATGTATCTTGCGCCTCCAGACAAAGTCCGGTCTTGTCTCTAGCTGGTCCCCAGTTTCCAGAACGTTTACTGTAATGTTACAGATGTATCTAGCGCCTCCAGACAAAGTCCGATGGTGTCTCTTACTGGCTCCCAGTTCCCAGAACGTTTACTGTAATGTTACAGATGTATCTAGCGCTTAAAGACAAAGTAAAAGCTTACATTCGTATATCTATACGAAGGCTTTTTTTGGCTTACACTGAAAAGTTCATGATAATTATTCCTTTTTTTTTTTTTACAGCGCTCAGCTCCTCAAAATTCCTAAGGAGTCCAATACAATTAAAAAAAAAAAGAAACAAACGCGAGGCAGTGACGTCTCTTTACTATTCTATGAGAACGAATGTTTTTAGAACAGAGCATTTTATTGTCATCTAACCTGCCTGCTTTTTCGTAGTAAAACTTAGAGCAAACGTATCAATAATCAAGAATTATTAACACGCGTTCAGTAGATCCGTTTCGTAAGTGGCAGTAATATAATCCAGACTTTATTAAGAATTTCAATTTATAAGGAACAATATTATCAATGTTGATTAAAAAAAATCCATTTGTCTTTAATCAAGTAGTATGGTTATGGGCCAGATCTGAAGAAAAGGTGACAATTAAAAAAAGACAATCACAAGCCAGTCAACATTCTAATTAAAAAATATCTCATGCCTGTGGCTGCTTGATTGGATTCAGTATATACTCATTAAGCAGAACTGAAAGTAAGATGCTAATGAGAATAAAGAGAGAAAGTATAATGTGTGCAGGAGGAAAAAATGAAAAGAGGAAGAAAAAAGGGACTCTGAATCACAATAAATTTTTATTTCTCAAGATCTAGCGTTGTCGTTGTCTATCCTGTTTCATTCCTTGTGTGACTGTACACGTGTAGTTTACTTTCTGGTTTTCCCTGAATCAGCCTGTCTGTAGATAGGATCTTCTAAATACTGTAATATTAGTGTTTCATGATCTGCAATATGTTCAGCTCAAGGACGTCGATTTAAACATCATGCTGTATACCTTTATAACAGGATCATTATTCCAATTTTAGTTGAAACATCAAAGACTGAGAGCAACTTTGCCCTTATTGGGAATTCTGCTGAATGAGTAAGATCACTAGGATCAAATAAGATAATGTCGGGTTTTTATTGTCCTCAGATTGTTTTCAATAAAAATGGAGTCATATTGTTTGCCCTTTCTCTTTAAAAAAAGAATTCCGTTTTGCTCAGATTATGTTTTCAAATTAAATCTATGTTACATTTAGGCAAGCTATCCTCTAGGCATGTGAAATATAGTTCCTCCGGATAATGCTACGAACCTCAAGGAGTGCAAAGAAATCAAACGAAACTGTGGTTCGAGAAGCTGACACAAAAAGACTACTCGTGAATAGAAAACGAAAACGCCAGGCAATCGTTTTGGCCATGTGATGAGAAGAGAGAAACAAGAACATCTTGTGACAACTAGAGTGATTCACAGAAAATGCAGCATGAAGAACAACGAAAAAAGTTGTAGGATGGACTAACCAAGTGGCCCTAAGTAGGACGAGTGAGAGGTGCACTCAAAGCGACGAGAGATAGAGATGGAAGGTCTTGATGGCCAGCGCTGAAGAGCAGGGCACCTTGTAAAAATATTGATTATTTACTAATTGTCTTCCTCATCTGACTTCTTTGTTCCTGGTATTTTTTTTTACAATTTTTCTCCCGCTATTTGCAGCTACCTGGTTTCATCATAATCAAAATGCAAGAATTATCAACTCTTTTAATGATGGTTGTTGGATTAAAGCGGTAAATGAAAAGTATTTCATACGTAAATATAAGCAATGAACTGAATATAAGAAAACAAATGTTACGAATGGAAAGACTAAATACTATTTTACTTGCACGACCTTGTCATCCAATGCAGTCATTTCAACTGTAAAACAAGTCAGGATTGTTTGTTTTTTTTTTCATTAAATTTCACACTATTTACAGACACACACGCGTCCTTTTGGGATCCTTTATGATTACCAAGTTGCCCTCCAAGTGTGGTGTTTTTGCTTTTCTATTTGGAGAGAGACAGAGAGACAAACAGACAGACAGATAGACAGAGACAGAGACAGAGGCAGAGACTTAGACAAAGAAGGGGCAAAGAATAGCATGCTGAATAAAAATAAAAAGAAAAAGAAATAAATATTGAAGACAGAACCAAGTTAGGGAAAGACATTTTCTAACCATACTAAGTATAACTCGTACAAGATATAAAGAGAGATACAGTGAGAAAAATAGAATGTTAAATTAATAGCTTGTTTACAAAAGAAGAACAGTTGTTATACCCCACAATATGATTGTATGTAAAGTGGTTTTCTCTATTTTGCAGCTCAAACTCTTCCTTCTCCTTATACACACTTTTGAGCAGGTTTTAGAGGCTTGGCATGTTTCGAACTTTGACTAAGCTCGCGAGTCTTAGATATTAAGAAAATGTGATGACTTTCCTTGAACGCGTAGGGTGAGAGGGTGAGTGGACCAAGTGGTGGAAACCGCGTGGAGAAAAATTTGAAAGAAAAAAAGATGCATTACTATGACTGCTGAGAACACAAGATTGTTTGAAGCGCATAAATAACTTTCCTCTCTCTTTGCTAGTAAGTTCAAGAGATAACGCTAAGTATTCTCTGTGTGACTAACTTTCAACTCACAGGCAATAGATAGAGATATAAATAGTAAGAGGAATAGATACAGCACAGGAAAAGCAAACTTTCCCGAGAGAAAGAGTTACCAAGAAGAAAAAAGCTCTTTTTCTTTAATCGTCAACTTTGCTCTACTTCTAACACTTTCTTCCTTTATCTGTTACTTTTTCCTCAACAGATTTTTTTTTGTATTTCCCATCTTACTTTTAGCGTAAACGTCGCAGACATTGAATCAGTTTTATAGGCCGTACGGGTAAAAAATTTCGAGAGAAAAATATTTTTTAAATATTAAAAAAAATCAGACCAAATGCTATTAGAAGTTTTAGATTAAATTATTCTTCCTGTAACCAATTTAAAGAAATTCTCTTTAGGACAAGAACGGCATTAAACAGAGAGTTCGTTAAGGTTTCGCTAGTTCTAGTTTTAGCAGAGAGCCAAGACATTGCTCCTACAGTATACATGGACCGTCACTGGCTTTCAACGAGCGAGGCAAGACTGTTCTCCTTTATGAATGCACAAAGGTTGTTTATCGGTGGCCTTTTGACTGAATGGTGAAGACTTGTTTGCTGGAAAAGTAAAGCACATAGCATTATGGATTTACAAAGTGTAACTTTGTTCCTGTAGTTAAGTGTCATATCTCTGTGCGAGAGTGCTCTAAAACACCGACAACCCATTGTTTCTTAGTGATCTTAAAGATGGCCATGCACTTAAGCAGAATTAGCGTTAGAAGAAACACAAGACAATAAGACCTAGCTAGGCAAAGACATTGCTCTCATGATGCAGTTATTTTTGTACTGTCAAAGTTTCCATGATCTGAACACCACAAATGGTGGAGAATAATAATAATAAAAAACCCAAAAAAACCCAATAACTTACTTGAGTCTTTGAGCATCCAGGAAGCTGAAAATTCTACATCCTTGTTCTCGGCATATAAATGGTTATGGCATCTTAGCAAAA
>JAWDGP010004680.1:30000-42500 GCA_033675545.1 Elysia crispata | reverse complement strand
ATTATAAGCTGACTGACTAGACACTATTTCGACTCTTATTGATACTAAATCTTATCGATCTATCTAGAACAATAATTACGTAATCCATACCATTATATTTTTGGTACAACGTCATATGCCATGCGCTATAAAATATTAACCAATCAGAACAATCATCATTAAGACTAGGTAGGGGATTCGAGAATCATCTAGAGCACACATATTCTGGATTACTTTTCTCACAGTGCGAACTATATTCAATAAACAAAACTAAGGTCTTATACAAATACAGCCATTATAATCTACACAAGACAATATCAGTATAAATCTAAGTCGATCCGCTACCCAAAAACACAAATATTTACCAGGAGATGAAGTGAGTTAGGTCCATAGATCAAACACAGAACAATGAATTAAAGAGAGAGAGAAACAGTGTTATGTAGAACCGCATTAAGCTTTTACAAATTTATTTTCCCGTCTCAAGTCAGAGGGCTACTGAACAGATTTGGGTCATTTTGAGTCTTTGAAAAAAAAAACTGAGTTCTTAACGCCGAGCCATTTTTACTTTAAATTGTGTAGCATTGCTCTGGCGAGTCTATAGAATAGCCAAAGCAGTCAACATATTTCCTCAGTTTAGGAAAGGCCATAACTTACATCTAAAACATAATATTTAGGAAACAAACATTTTTTTGTTCTTTATTTTTTCAATGCCTTTGTTTTGACTCTCTTTTAAATTAAAAAGATAAGCTTTACTATTCAACCCAAAAGAGTAAAGTGATTGAGTAATAGCTAGAAATAAATCGAATATATAATATAGACTTTAAGTTATGTGGGACTTTAAAGGGCAGGGCCTTACCACATTGATGCTTTACATACTGTTGAACCAAGAACATTATAATTACTTATTATGATCACCTAACTAATAAATAAACAAAATAATTTCTTTTCAATAGAATATATAATATAAAGTTTGTGTGTATGCAAATAGGTCTATCTGCCAGATTAAGAGATTGAACATAATTATATATTCGAAAAATGCTGGACGGCTAGTTACATTTGATACAACTCCTAGCCTTTTAGACATCTTAGTACACGTATAAAAGACAACTATGAAATATATTTGATAATTGAAAAGAAAAAAAAATGATATTCAACACACAAAAATCTTTGTATAATGTTGTAATGATTTTTTTTAAATGATGTTAATAGAAACATAGGGAATATAAATTATCTTCTGCACATACACGATGCTTACTTCCTTTGTCACTTTCTATCTCATGGGATTTACGTTAAAAGTTCAAATCCTAAGATTACTCAGTCTTGTATTTAACATGATAGCCATATCGATTTGCAATTTTTAGAGTCTTCAAGCTTATCTTCAGCACGGACACCATGTGAAGACGGCTGGTTCGGTTACAAGTGCCAGTACCAGTGTCACTGTGCTGGGTCTGGTACATGTGGTAGAGACGATGGTTCCTGTAACTCAGGCTGTGAAAAGAGTTGGTTTGGACCTGCCTGTCAATATGGTGAGTTTAATACAATAAAGCAATAGTTGCTCCTGTCTGAACAAAGGGAATAGATAACATCGCATTTGATGTTGGAAAATTTTTTTGGAAGATTAAAAATCACAACGAGATTAAGAAAATTACAAATGTCAATAATATTCATATAAAAGAATTATGTTGCCAGTAAAAATGATTGTCATGATCCCATGAAAGTGATTAAGATTTGGAAAAGATGTATTTACAAAAAAAAACATGGGTCATTGCACCCTTGTGAATCTTTTTGTGAAATCTCTATGTTAGGAGATTGAAATGTGTCTATCTAAAAGGAGCAATAAGATTTAAAAGCATACAATAAGTATTGGTACCGATTAGATATCTAAAAAAAATATAAATACCAAGATCAAACTCATTTATTTATTTTTTTTTTTATTTTGAATAAAGGCTCGTATGAGAAGTTCATATATATTCTACCGTAAATAACAAATTTAGGATTAAAAGTGTATTGCTCAATTATTGAAGACATAAACATTCATCAAACTTGAACCGGCATGTCATACTTCTAGCCTCGACAGATTGTCAGTACATTATGCTAATCCTTATCTTTCGTTTTTGTCTCACGTTTACACCTTTGTCAATGCTTTAATAAGTCATCAAATTTATTTGCACGTGTTTAGATTGAGTTGAAAAAAAAGAATACTAATAAGCCATATCGATCCAGGTTTAACTAAATACCTTTTTTGGAACCCACAACGTAGAGGGACAAAATCCTTAGGTTCAGCTCATGAACCTTCTTCTTGTTCTTTTCCTCTTCATCTTCTTGTTTTTTTCTATTCTTCCTCTTCTTCTTCTTCTTTTCCTCTTCATCTTCTTTTTTATTTTTCCTTTTTTTTTCTTCTTTTCCCCTTCATCTTCATCTTCATCTTCATCTTCTTCTTTTCCTCTTCATCTTCATCTTCATCTTCTTTTTTCCCTCTTCATCTTCATCTTCATCTTCTTCATTTCCTCTTCATCTTCATCTTCATCTTTTCCTCTTCATCTTAACTTCATCATCATCTTCATCTTCTTCTTTTCCTCTTCATCTTCATCTTCATTTTCTTCTTTTCCTCTTCTTCTTCCTCTTTATCTTCGTCTTCTTTTTTTCCTCTTCATCTTCATCTTCAACTTCATCTTCATCTTCTTCTTGTTCTTTTCCTTTTCATCTTCATCTTCATCTTCATTTTCTTCTTCTTTTCCTCTTCATCTTCATCTTTATCTTCTTCTTCTTCTTTTCCTCTTCATCTTCATCTTCTTCGTTTCCTCTTCATCTTCTTCATCTTCTTCATCTTCATCTTTATCTTTATCTTCTTCATCTTCTTCATCTTCATCTTCTTCATCTTCATCTTCTTCATCTTCTTCATCTTCATCTTCTTCATCTTCATCTTCTTCATCTTCTTCTTTTCCTCTTCATCTTCATCTTCTTCATCTTCATCTTCTTCTTTTCCACTTCATCTTCATCTTCTCTGTATCTTCATCTTCTTCTTCTTTTTCATCTTCATCTTCATCTTCATCTTCATCTTCATCTTCACCTTCTTCTTTTCTTCATCATCTTCATTTCTTCTTTTCCTCTTCATTTTCGTCTTCATCTTCTTCTTTTCCTGTTCATCTTCATCTTCATCTTCTTCTTTTTCTCTTTATCTTTATCTTCATCTTCATTTTCATCTTCTTCTTTTCCTCTTCATCTTCATCTTCTTCTTTTGCACTTCATCTTAGTCTTCATCTTCATCTTCTTCTTTTCCTCTTCAATTTCATCTTCATATTCCTCTTCATCTTCATCTTCATCTTCTTCTTTTCCTCTTCATCTTCATCTTCATCTTCGTCTTACTCTTCTTCTTTTCTTCTTCATCTTCATCTTACTCTTCTTCTTTTCCTCTTCATCTTCATCTTACTCTTCTGCTTTTCCTCTTCATCTTCATCTTACTCTTACTCTTCTTCTTTTCCTCTTCATCTTCATCTTACTCTTCTTCTTTTTCTCTTCATCTTCATCTTAATCTTCTTCTATTCCTCTTCATCTTCATCGTCTTCTTTCATCTTTATCTTTTTCTTTTCCCATTCATCTTCATCTTCTTCTTTTTCTATTCATCTTCATCTTCTTCATTTTCATCTTCTTTATCTTCTTCTCCATCTTCAGCTTCTTCTTCTTCATCTTCTTCTTCTTCATCTTCTTCATCATCATCATTTTCATCTTCTTTATCTTTATCTTTTTCATGTTTTTCATCTTCATCTTTATCTTCTTTATCTTCTTCATCTTCATCTTCTTCATCTTCTTCATCTTCATCTTCTTCATCTTCTTCATCTTCTTCTTTTCCTCTTCATCTTCATCTTCTTCATCTTCATCTTCTTCTTTTCCACTTCATCTTCATCTTCTTATTTTCGTCTTCATCTTCATTTTCTTCATCTTTATCATCTTCATCTTCATCTTCTTCATCTTCATCATTTTCATCTTCATCATCTGCATCATCTGCATCATCTTCATCTTAATTTTCATCATCTTCTTCTTCATGTTCATCTCCTTCTTTTCCTCTTCATCTTCATCTTCATCTGTATCTTCATCTTCTTCTTTTACTTTTCATTTTAATCTTGATCTTCTTCTTTTCCTCTTCATCTTCATCTTCACCTTCTTCTTTTCTTCATCATCTTCATTTCTTCTTTTCCTCTTCATTTTCGTCTTCATCTTCTTCTTTTCCTGTTCATCTTCATCTTCATCTTCTTTTTCTCTTTATCTTTATCTTCATCTTCATTTTCATATTCTTCTTTTCCTCTTCATCTTCATCTTCTTCTTTTCCTCTTCATCTTCATCTTCATCTTCTTCGTTTCCTCTTTATCTTCATCTTCGAATCTTCATCTTCTTCTTTTCCTCTTCATCTTCATCTTCATCTTCATCTTCTTCTTTTCCTCTTCCTCTTCCTCTTCAACTTCATCTTCATCTTCATCTTCTTCTTTTCCTCTTGATCTTCATCTTCATCTTTATCATTCTCGTCTTCTTTTCCTCTTCATCTTCATCTTCATCTTCATCTTCTTCTTTTCCTCTTTATCTTGATCTTCATCTTCTTCTTTTCCTCTTCATCTTCATCTTCATTTTCTTCTTCCTTTCCTCTTCATCTTCATCTTCATCTTCATCTTCTTCTTCTTCTTCTTCTTCTTTTCCTCTTCATCTTCATCTTCATCTTCTTCTATTCCTCTTCATCTTCATCGTCTTCTTTTCCTCTTAATCTTCATCTTCTTCATCTTCATCTTCTTCTTTTCCTCTTCATCTTCATCTTCTTCATCTTCATCGTCGTCTTTCCCTTTTCATCTTCATCTTCATCTTCATCTTCATCTTCTTCTTTTCCTCTTCATCTTCATCTTCATCTTCTTCTTTCCCTCTTCATCTTCATCTTCATCTTCTTCTTTCCCTCTTCATCTTCATCTTCATCTTCTTCTTTCCCTCTTCATCTTCATCTTCATCTTCTTCTTTCCCTCTGCATCTTCATCTTCATCTTCATCTTTCCCTCTTCATCTTCATCTTCATCTTCATCTTTCCCTCTTCATCTTCATCTTCATCTTCATCTTTTCCTCTTCATCTTCATCTTCATCTTCATCTTTTCCTCTTCATCTTCATCTTCATCTTCATCTTCACCTCTTCATCTTCACCTCTTCATCTTCATCTTCATCTTCATCTTTTCCTCTTCATCTTCATCTTCATCTTCATCTTTTCCTCTTCATCTTCATCGTCTTCATCGTCTTCCTCTTCCTCTTCCTCTTCCTCTTCCTCTTCCTCTTCCTCCTCTTCTTCTTCTTCTTCTTCTTATTATTATTATTATTATCATCATCATCATCATTATTATTATCATTTTTATCATTATCATTATTATTATTATTAATTATTATTATTATTATTATTATTATTATCATTATTATCATTTTTATCATTATCATTATTATTATTATTATTATTATTATTATTATTATTATTATTGTTGTTGTTGTTGTTATTTTCGCTTTAGTGATCGTCGTGGTGGTTTTCGAAATCTTCACATTTTGTATGTATATACTTGGAATGTCGAACGTATGACCTTAATTTCATCATCATCATCAGTAGTAAAATTCCATATTTTGCTTTTATTATTTTATCATCTCGGTTTCTATATCGCTGTGGTGTTTGAAAGGATTAGCAAAAAAAAAAAAAAAAAAGAAGAAGAAGAAAAAAAAGCAGCCACTTTTTTTTCTTCCGAACTTTGAGTTCACTAGAAAATCACAAATAAAAAAAAAATGAAACTCAGACCATGACATCAATGCTGGTATAAGAAAAATAAAAATCAGTAATCAATGGATGTACAAACAGATAGAGTTTTCGTAAACGAAATACTTCGAAAATAATGTCATCTTTTGACTATTTTGTTTTCTTTGCAATTTTGTATCATCTAGTTACAAAATTCGTTTCTTAATAAACATAACTGTCTATGTTATAGGTTAGACTTGTTTGTGTTCCCTTCACCTAACAGCATCGATTGCGTTCATGGCTTACTATAACCGAAGTAGCAGGGTGAGATGGTTAACAGACATGGATGACGGGACTTGTAACAACGGGTGGATCTCTAAGTTGAAGGTTACACTGATGACTCCCAGTGTTATTTCATGGGTCAGAATTGTTGTTAAAGATACAGGTAAGATATATTACAATCAAATTATTTTTTATTATTTCTCTAGTAGAAACATGCAATTTTCCATTTTAAGATTATGCTTTCTTCATTTAATATTCAACCTTTGAATTATCAAAATAAGTTTTTGAGATTGTAATGGAAAGTTTTAAAAACTAAATTGATATAAAATTGAGACATTTTTTAAGGAATTTAATTGGTCTTAATAATAATTTAAACAATGAACAATACGTCACCTGGAAAAAAATTATGAAATATCCACAGCCAAGGATAACAGAATTTACCTTAGCAACAAACAGAAAGGCGTTGAAGGAAAATTTATGTGTGACATAGTCAGTGCAGATATGGTGGACAAAAGGACTTACGATATCGTCTGCAACTCACATGACAAAGTCAAGGAGTTCTCTCTCTTCGGAACTGGAGTACTGTCCCTTTGTTCCTTATATATTAGTGGAGGTATGAAAGAAAAGCTGATGTAGATTATAAAGAAATGCTTAATCTATTAGTATATTTGAAGAAATCTACGAAAAGCAAAGATATGAAACTATTTGATACATGAAAAACTTAAGTCCTTAATGTCACTTTTATAGTGGATTAGCGCTGCGAGAATACCTAAAAATACCGTTTTTGTCCGAATGTCCATCATGAAAACGTTTTATCTCTGTTTTCCCTGTAACGTTAATTATAAGGAGAACTCATTGAAAACTACAGTGCTACAAAATTCCAGTTATGTTAGGCGACATATATTATTTACTTCTTAGTAAAGTGAGCTTACCTTTTAGCCATCCAAAACAGAGATTCCGGTATAAATCACTTTTAAACCGATAATAAAATTTGTAAAGGTTTGCCGTTACATCTTTCATATTTATTTTTCTCATACGTGTAAAATCATTCAAGTTCTACTCGTATGGATTTAGCCCTAACTTAGTCAAATGCATGCGCAATATGGATAAGATATCCTCAAAACTTAAACATTATTAATAACAATTATAGTTTTAATTCAATAAAATAATTTCAGGGCATAAATTTAACCGAAATCCCTAATTTTGCTTAATATTTAATGGTTTAAACAAAACTGTAAGGATTGATTTGTTTTAGCATGGTGCAAAGTTAGTCATTGCAGATCAGTTAATGTTATAGCAAACATAATAATTATAAACTTCATTCAAAGGCAACGAAAAGTACAATTTTTGATTGATAGTACTTTCTAAAAAAATGAAGAAACAAATTTCATCTCCAGGAGCCCTTTTTTGTCTCATATATATGCAAATGCAAGAATAATCTGTCTCACGACAGTTCAGACAAACTGCAAACCTGAAAAAAGCATTATTTACCAATTTTATATATATATATATATATATATATATATATATATATTCGGCTCCATTTTTTTTTCAATTTCTTTGGACACAATTTTTTAAACAAAATTTATTTCCTTCCAAAGGAATCCCAGCAAACCATTTACAGAACTGTGTTTGTTATTTTTTTTTTCAAACAAAGCTAAATTGGAGTTTTGATAAAGTTGCAACGATGGAGCAGCAAAGTTCCTCGACGAGAAACTCAATTACAGCTGAACAATGCAGTCAGGTAGAGTAAATAAGTCTAGTTTCATGACGATTATGATTGTCTGGTAAAACATGCCATTGTCTCATTTGTTTTGTATATCCTGTATTTGACTTTGCTTTCTAGAATGTCCACCTGGAAGATACGGACGTGGATGCATTAACAACTGCAGTGAGACCTGTGGCGGGGATGGCAACCTGTGTGAGCAGAGTGGTGGAGCTTGTAAGCAAGGCTGTGATCCAGGTTACGCTGGTACCCACTGCCAGTCCCGTGAGTTATTATAATAAACAGAGTCTGTTATAAGACTATTACATAATTATTATCATGGTGCATGGAAACAGTTTGATCCTGAGCTTATCTGCTTGGTCATAATCTTTTTTTTTTCAACGTTAGTCTTGATATTTAAAATGACATAGACGCTTACGGATCTTTGGTAATAGAAGACATACGTAATTTTTATTCACGAGACGAAATCATCCACGTACTCACGCAAGATGAATGACTTATATAAAGCTCTGAATGCTAAAATGTTGAAACAGACAGTCCGTCTTCTAATATATTCTGTTTTCTCCAGCAGATCAACGTCTCAATTGTATAGTTAGCAAACGTCAGCTTATAAAAGATGGCATGAGACATCATTAAAACACTAGTATATAAAAAGGGAAACATACAAAATCTTTAGAAAACATAATGCATTTTTGTAATTCTTAGAAAACTGATAAAACAGTACAAAGAGATTGTAAGAGCGACTTTCTTCGCACATGGGCCAGGATTTCTATATTCACCGCAGACATTGTGGCTCGTTACCAGAAATGTTGAAAGTAACCAAGAAAGTTCTTTGGACATTTGTATAATCTCCCACCATGGATGTGTGAACATTGGCGAGATGCAGACACAATATGCACAAAATATAGTTCATAAGAAGCTTACAAGTGGGAAATCTTGAAAAATTGATTTTTGTTTTTTTTGAAGCCCAATAGCTCAAAACAGTAATTTCCAATACGAGCCTGAAAATCCTAGGCCACCTCACAAATATGCTTATAAACGATTTTGATATCTCTCCTTTTATTAAATGATCCTGGTAATTATGCCTCCACCTATCTATCATTTCCTCGAATCTAGATATCTCGACAATTCGTATTCTTAGGCCAAATTTAGATAAAAAAAAACATAAAGCGTCTTTAAAATTCTAAGTTTAAAAAAAGGTCTATTTAGATCTTAACCTTTTGAACTAAGTGAAGCTGTTGTAAATGTCTAGGCCCAGGATCTAGAAGTTATGTGTAAACAAACGTTTTAGATCTTACACCATCACATTAAGATTTTCTCAGGACGGATTATGCTCTACCTCCATCTACGTCGTATGTGTACTTATAGTTTACTTCCAGCCATCTTTGTGAAGCAATACTTACAGGAAGTAGTTTGCACCTTCGCATTTTCATTAAAAAAAATAATTATCAAATTTTTGGATTTAATTTTTGAAAAACACCATTTTGTTGAAAAAATATATTGCTACACCAATCTTCTGGACAGTTTACAAATTAATGTAAAATTTGACGTTTTTAGGTGGTCTTAAAATATTTGAATAGATACTCCTCATTTTTCACCCATCTCATTTATATATATATATATATATATATATATATATATATATATATATATATATATATATATATATATATATAGGCTAACTTTTGGGCCCGGTTCTATGAAGCGCACCTAAAGTCAGGTGCACCTATTTGAAGGGCCAGTTGTAGAAAGGTATATATCCACTCCTAATTTTAGGGTCGCACCTAAAATCATGAACTTACGTAGTATAGAATTCAATTATTTTATGGTAAATCGTCAAAAATTTCCGTGCGCAAATCTTTTGTTTACAAATTTTTTTGGTATGCCAAGTTAGGTATTTTAAAAACAAATAAGATAAAGAAAATGTGTGGTTCTTTTTTTTTCTTTTTGATGAGGTCTCATGACTCAAGAGAGAAACAATATTTGCTTTTATAAAGTTTTAGCCTATTACTTAAAACTGATAGTCTATGTTGCGGAATGGAAAAAAAATTTTTTTTTCATTTGATTTGGACTTTGAGGTTGCGGAACTTACCTCCGAGATCTAAAAATGTTTCCTGCTTTTATCGTATCTATCTCATTCATCTATTCGACTTCAGCGAAACATTTTGACAATTAGTTTTCAGCATTAAGTCATAGCTGCACAGAATAGGATCCAGATTGCAGATCAAGCGCTATATAACACACTGACTTTTTATGGATTTCGAAGAGATTTTAGTAAATTACTCTAAGAATGAACAGCGAGACACAAATAAATGTAGATTTCGTACAGTACAGCCTAGGCCTACATATTTAAATCTAGATCTTTAAAAAAGCTCCAAAAGTGTGATTATAACTAAGGTATAGATAAATAAAAATACATTTAAATATGAATAATTATTTAAACTTAGATCTACACAAAATGGCTTCCTGTGATTCTAAGTCTTCTGAATAACAGATCTGAATAACAGCCGATAATTATGTCGTTGAGCTGTATCGATTATGCCTATTAAAAATTAAATCTAAGCTTAAATCAAGTCCCTTTTTTAATTTCTGCTCGAGAATAAGATGTTTTATACTTATCTGTCTGTCTGTCTGTCTTTCTGTCTCTCTCTCTGTCTGTGTGTGTGTGTGTGTCTCTCTCTCTCTCTCTCTCTCTCTCTCTCTCTCTCTCTCTTTGGTTACGTTGTCTCTCTTTTTTTTGGCTAAGCCGATGCCATACTTTTTAACTTTCCCAGGCACAACAACAACCACTCAAAATTTACACCAATACACCAGTCACTCAAAGCAGATCTGATTGATAGGCCTACTAAACAAAAAAAGTATTCTGGATTCACACATTACACACACTAGAACCACATAGTATCAACGTAAACGACCAAAGAAACCTTTCCAATCACAAAAATCAATAAACATACATAATTTCCTAGAACAATATAAAAAGTAGTAGTAGTAGTAGTAGTAGTAGTAGTAGTAGTAGTAGTAGTAGTAGTAGTAGAAGTAGTAGTGGTAGTAGAAGTAGTAGTGGTAGTAGAAGTAGTAGTAGTAGTAGGAGTAGTAGTAGTAGTAGTAGAAGAAGTAGAAGAAGTAGTAGTAGTAGTAGTAGTAGCAGCAGTAGTAGTAGCAGCAGTAGTAGTAGTAGCAGCAGTAGTAGTAGAAGTAGTCAAGTTAGGACAAGGTAGACCCACTCCTAAATTTTGCACCTAAATCGCGTCATTTTAAAGCCAAAGTTTGATCTGAGGTTCATACTTTTCTTCATAGAACCACCCAATTTGAATACAGATTAGAGAGGGACTAGCGAGGGGCTAGAGAAAGTTAGGATCAAACCTAAAGTTAGGAGAGCTTCAAGAACCGGGTCATGATCATTAATTTCGCGCGCCATTTTGTTAAATCCAAATCTATTTATACTTTCTTTAAAGCATTTATTATCATGTAGGTTTGAATAACTGCGCGGCTAAGAATTCCCGTAAGGCAGTTACTTTTATGCGTTGCAAAATTTCACAGCTTTCTAAGAAATGTTTGAAACGATCCAAAACAGATTGGGAAAGTATAACGTTAGTTTTATATCTAAATTTTGTGTTAAGAAAGAAAATTATTGAATAACAAGATTACAGATAGAGATGGAGGTACCGGTAGCCTATATACTGGATCATGTAAGTAAAAAAAAAATATCAAGTCCATTTAAAAGGCTGTTTATAACAACAGCACCCCAGCCTCGGTAAATTGACGCCAGGGTTCCGTTTGTACAACGGGGTTTTCAGCTTGTATACACAACATACACACACCAATATATATTTATATATATATATATATATATATATATATATTATATGTGTGTGTGTGAGTGTGTGTTTAAAACCGGACTTGAGACATTCATGTGGCTAGGTTCCAGTCCATAAAAAAAATCAACGCAAACTGCTCTCCTTGATTTCCCCAGAATGCTTCATTTCGTCAACATAATCTAACTTACGATCACCAATTTCGCGCACCATTTTTCATCTTTACCAACGAGAGTATTTCCCTTTCGACTTGAGGTGAAGATCTAGGTTTAATCAACAGTTACTGCGATGCTAAGAATTCTCGCAAGGCAGTGCACTTAACGAAGAGCTTTCTAATAAAGGTTAATAAGGATTTGAAAAAGAAAAAAAAACAGAGTGGGCAAGAATATTAATTCGGTTTCCTTTTTCTCCAAAAGAAATAAAGTTTTATAACTAAAGCTTGTCTTCAAGAATAGAATTATCGACATATCTAGATTCTACGTAACGATCGATAGTTGAAGGCATATAATTTCATCAGAAGGAGAGATATCAAGCCCATTTATAAGACTATTGAAATAGATCACAAGCCCCGGCAAATTGACACCATTTTTAGCTTGTGTATGTGTGTGTGTATATATATTATTGTCACGATGGAGATGCAGGTAGAAATAAAACGTACCTCCATGGTAAATGTCAGTGAATTCTTTATTTTGTAGATGATATATAACTTGCCTTACGCATCTGTTGTTATACTCAATATTCTGAGATACTTGATATGCTGTGCACGTCTAGAAGGACTGCTGAACATCATTTTCATACGAGTAAACTTTTATGGCAACATCACTTTCCGGGTTTTTAATAACTCACTCGGGGTCTACTCACAATGTAAAGTTTCGGTAAACAAAATGTTGTGCAGCAACCAATCTAATTATGATGTAAAGTTGATACGGCAAAAAACACTTGTTGTTGGAAAACCC